>CAUYQG010070782.1:0-13817 GCA_963574415.1 Tarsius wallacei | reverse complement strand
GGTCTCGAACCCGCGGGCTCAGGCAATCCACTCACCTCAGCCTCCCAAAGGCACGGGATTACAGGCTGAGCCACCGAGCCCGGCGAAATTTCTCTTTCTAAAGCAAATGCAGCTGGAAAGAATTACCCTAAGATTTAGGGAATCTGTAATGTTGAGATAAATTATTAAAAAGTTTAAAAAAAGAAAGAGAAATTTCACTTACTGTATGATGAAAATATTCTCAAGCATTTTTGAATGCAATGTAAAAAAAAAAAAAAAAATCCAGCCCCATTGCAAAAAAAGGAATATTTTGACTAACTGTATCTATAATTCTAGTATTCAAATGAAAAAAATCTGATTGATGATTTAATTTGTCATATGTCTAGAGAGAAATCTGTAACAAAAGCTTTGGCCAAGAATTTCATTTCTGGTCATTTATCTTAAAGAGATAATTAAGTCTGTGTTCAAAGATTTAGTCTCAAGGATTTTTATTTTAGTGTTCCTAATAGTGTAAAAACAAATAATTGGTTAAACATATTCTGAATATTTAATTGATGGACTACTACTCAGTGTTTTAAAATAATTTTTACGGGAATATATTTGACTCAAGTATTTTCGCAAGATATTAGGTGAAAAGAAGGATTACAATACTACACTTACATTTAAAAAAA
This sequence comes from Tarsius wallacei, assembly GCA_963574415.1. Classification (NCBI taxonomy): domain Eukaryota; kingdom Metazoa; phylum Chordata; class Mammalia; order Primates; family Tarsiidae; genus Tarsius; species Tarsius wallacei. The sequence continues at coordinate 13,167 of CAUYQG010070782.1, read as the reverse complement.
AAAATTAAACACACATACCTATCATATGATCCAGCCATTTCAATCCTAGTATTTAACCAAGAGAAAAGAAAGCATGCGTCTATAAATAGCTTTGAACATGAATGTTTACAATAACTTTATTTGCAGTACCAGAAACTGGAAACAACACAAATACTTATCAACAGATGAACAAATAAACAAATTATGGTATATACATTCTAGGGAATACATTCAGTAATAAAAAGGAATAAACTACTGATACATGTGTCTCTACAGGTAACTCTCAAAAACTCATGTGGCGTAAAATAAATTTTAAAAAGAGTAAATATTATGTGATTCTGTTTCTATAAAATTATAGAATGTACAAGCTAATATACAGTGACAGAAAGAAAATCAGTGATTGCTTGAGGATGAGGGATGAGAGGTGGCAGGCAGGAGGGGAAAATTATCAAGGAACATGAGGAAATTTGGGGTGGTGGACACATTCATTCATTATCTTGATAATGGAATGGGTTCACGGGTTCATACATATGCCCAAACTATTCAAGTTGAATACTTTAAATAGTTTATTCCATGTCAATCATACTTCAATAAAGCTGTCAAGTATACACCCACACACACAAACTATATTTATGCGATCATTTACTGCTTTGTTTGAAATACAAAACACAAATGGAAAAGTGTCTAAAACATAAATGTGCAGTTTATATAAACATCCGTATAACCACCATGAAGGTCGAGAGATAAAGTATTACCAGTACTCTAGAAGAATCTCCTTAACGTTTCTCTTCCTTATCACAATTTCCTCCCTCTCCCCACAGGTAACCCCATACTGACTGTATGGCAATTGCTTCTTTGTTCTTTGTTTTTGTTTTTTGAGTTGGAGTCTCACCCTGTCACCCAGACTGGAGTGCAGTGGCCACTCCCAGCCACCACCGCCTTGACCTGCTAGGCTGCGGCTATCTTTCTGCCTCAGCCTTCCAAGTAGATGGAACTACAGGCGTGTGCTACCATGCCCGGCTAATTTTTGATTTATTATAGAGACAAGGTCTCACCAAGTTGCCCAGGCGGGTCTCGAACCCGTGGGCTCAGGCAATCCACTCACCTCAGCCTCCCAAAGTATGGGATTACAGGCTGAGCCACTGAGCCCGCTTGTTCTTTGTTTTTTAAAAATAACTTTGGCTGGGTGATGGCTCATGTCTGCAGCACTTTGGGAGGCTACAGTTAGCTATAATTGCGCCAGTGTACTCCAATCTAGGTGACAGAGAGATCCCGTCTTTAAATAATAATAATAATTTTACTAAGTATGCAATCCCGAACAACATAAGTTAGCTTTTATGGTTTTGGAATTTTTTTTTTTTTTTTTTTGAGTGGAGTTTTCACTCTGTCACTCAGGTTGGAGTACAGTGGCACAATCACAGCTCACCGCAGTCTCGACCTCCTGGGCTCAGGTAAGCCTTCTGCCTTAGCTTCCCAAGTAGCTGGGACTACAGGTACACATCACCATGCCCAGCTAATTTTTTGTAGAGAAAAGGTCTTGCTATGTTACCCAGGCTGGTCTCAAACTTCTGGGCTTAAGAGATCCCCTCCCACCTTGGCTTCCCAAAGAGCTGGGATTACAGGAGTGAGCCAGTGTTCCTGGCCATTGGTTTTGCATTTTACATAATTAGAATATGGCTTATATAAATATAATCTGCTTTCTTTTCCTTTACATATGTTTCTGTGTCATTTATACTGAATGTAGTACATTGGTTTTTGTTGCTATATAGTATAACTATACTACAATATATTCATCTATTCTATTGTTGGTGGACATTTTGGAGTTTCCAGTTTTGAACTATTAGAAACAATACTGGTATGAACATTCTTTTAGGTGCATCATGGTTTATATATACCTGAAATAGAGTAAAATTGCTGGGTTATATGATACAGCTTTCATTTTACCTAATAATTTACATAACACCAGCAGTATATGGGTTCCTGTTGCTCCACATCCATGTATTATCCATGAATTATCTTCATAGCACTTATTGCTACCTGAAATTTTCTTGTTTATGCTTACTTGTATAATGTCCATCTTCTCCCAGTCTAAATTATAGCCTCCATGAGAGCTGGGACTTGGCATGACTTGTACCCTGTTCTACTCTTTGCACCTGTAACTGGGGCAGTGCTTGACGCATGACAGGGGCAAAGAAATATTTCTTTAATTACTAAATGAATGAAAATTCCAGTCCATTAGTAACTTCATCCAGGGGCACAGCAGAAAGACAGCTGGTCTTACTCAGTGACTCAAACAAATGTTTATATGCTATGTAACAACAAATGGATAAATAACAACATACATCAGATTCCAACTATGAATAACTATAACTATATATATATACATATATATATATATATGAAGAATAAAAATGAAAAGAAAAAAACACAGTTTAGGCGTATTTGCCTTTAAGCACTAAAGGGATCTTACCACCTTCACCCCTATCTTTTATATATTTTCCAAAATTTCTTCAATAAATTACTTTTGCGAAAAAAAAATAAACTGAAAAATACATAATAGCAATGAAAAAGAATGAACTTGATACATGTAATAACATGAACAAATCTCATACATATATGTTAAGTGAAAGAAGCAGACACAAAAGGTATTATTCCATTTATCTGAAGGTAAAACTAGTTATGGTGACAGAGGTAAGGCTAATGGTTACCCTTGTGGGACACTGATTGGAAGAGACCACAAGGGAGTTTTCTAGGATGAAGTGATGAAAACAGTTTAAATTTTGTTTTAGGATATGGCTACCTAAAAGGCTACATGTGTAGAAAATTCACCAAGCTATAAACTTAAGATCTATATACTTTAATGTGCATAAGTTATATACTTCAATTTTCAAAAAAGGAAAAATATGTAAATGAAGAATGAATGGATAGGAACAAAAAATTAAAATGGTTTTCTAATTTTTTAATTGTGTTATTTGTAGTCTAATTATAATAAATAATAAAGGGTCTGGAAAACTTTTAAGTGTGCTAGTTAAGAAAGTTATGAGAGATTTGCAAACCAAAAACCTCATGACAGTTTTTCAGTCTTTGGTTTTCCTCTTCTTCAGATTCCTTTTCATTTTATAGCATAAGACATATTGTCTACTTAGAATATAAGATTAGAAATAAGCAAACAAGTAAATATGTAGCAGAGTTTTTCTCATTAAAAGCAAACTTGAGTTTTCAAACATCAATACCGATAATAAAGCTTAAGTAGTAGAAATACTGAGAGCAGTCACTCGGAAAATGAGATACATGTCTTGTGGCCAATATATTAGAAAAAAGCTCCTTTTCCTCAGTTCCTTTTGGGAAAAAAAGGATTTTTCTATATCTGTTTGACACTGTAGTAGACATTAAATATACTGTCTTAGTATAATGCCAAAAGAAGTTTTAAAAAAATTATTTTGAAAGTATTGTTACTTTTTATGAATCAATAAATACCAATATTCAAAAATTATTAGCCCATTATAAAAAAGTTACTGAAAATATCTATTCATACATTTGCAATGATTGCCTGCTGACTCCATATTGTAAAATATAACAAATTTTAAAAGCAAAACAAGTCTTTTGATAAAATCCAGCACCCCTTCTTGATAAAAACCCTTGAACATCTAGGCATAGATGGAGCATACCTCAAAATGGTAAGAGCCATCTATGAGAAACTCACAGTCAGCATACTGCTAAACAGACAGAAATTGGAACCATTTCCCCTGAAAACCAGAACAAGACAAGGAGGCCCACCCTCACCCCACCTTTTCAACATAGTTTTGGAAGTCCTAGTTAGAGCAATCAGACAAGAGAAGGAGATCAGGGGTATTTGAATAGGAAAAGAGGAAGTCAAGTTATCCCTCTTTGCAGACGACATGATTCTATACCTCGAAAACCCAAGAGAATCTGTCAAAAACCTCCTTGCACTGATAAAGGACTTTGGCAAAGTTTCAGGGTATAAAATCAATGTGCAAAAGACAGTCGCATTTCTATACACCAACAGTAAACAGAAACCCAAATAAAAAGCACAATCCCATTCACAATAGCTAGGAAAAAAATAAAATACCTTGGCATCTTCCTAACCAGAGAATTCAAAGACCTTTACAATGACAACTATAAAACACTGCTCAAAAAAATCAAAGATAAAACAAACAAATGGAAAAATATTCCATGCTCACGGATTGGAAGAATCAACATTGTTAAGATGTCCATCCTACCCAAGGCAATCTATAAATGTAATGTAACACCCATTAAACTACCAGCAGCATTCTCCTCAGGCCTGGAAACGACAATACAGGAATTCATACAGAAACATAAACGACCACGAATCGCCAAAACAATCCTCAGCAAAACAAAAACAAAAACAAAAAAAAACAAAGCAGGAGGTATCACACTCCCAGACTTTAAACTTTATTATAAACCTACAATAATCAAAACAGCTTGGTATTGGTACAAGAACAGGCATACAGACCAATGGAACAGGATAGAGACAGAGATTCCAGAGCAAAACCTCAATTTCTCAACCAACTCATCTTCGGCAAAGTCTCCACCACCAACCACTGGGGAGAGGAGAACCTATTCAGTAAACAGTGCTGGGAAAACTGGTTGACCACATGCAGAAGACTAAAACAAGATCCCTACCTATCACCATACACAAAAATCAACTCTAAACGGATCAAAGACCTAAAAGTAAAACCTCATACTATAAGAACCTTAGAAAAAGCAGGAGACACCCTTATGGAAATTGGAACTGGCCACCAATGCCTGATCAAAACCCCAAGTGTCCACGACACAAGAGATAAGATAGATAAGTGGGACCTTATCAAACAAACAAGCGTCTGCAAAGCTAAAGAAACCATCAAGAGAGTGGGGAGACAGCCCACAGACTAGGAAAAAATATTTGCCAACTGTATGTCTGACAAAGGCCTAACATCTAGGATCTACAAGGAACTCAAACGTGCTGAAAAGAAAAAAACAAACAGCCCCATTACAAAGGGGGCAAAAGATATGAATAGACACTTCTCAAAAGAAGACATACGAGCAGCCAACAGATACATGAAAAAATGCTCAGCCTCTCTCGTCCTCAAAGAAATGCAAATTAAAACTACACTGAGATACCACCTAACTCCAATCAGGATGCCTATCAATAATAACTCAAAAAACAACAGATGCTGAAGAGGATGCGGTAAAAAGGAAACACTTCTACACTGTTGGTGGGAGTGTAAACTAGTACAGCCTGTGTGGAAATCAGTGTGGCGATTCCTAAAAGATCTAAAAATCGACCTTCCATATGACCCCGCAATTCCCCTACTGGGAATATACCCAGAAGAACTCAAATCACTCTATAAAAAAGATACCTGCACATGTATGTATATCACAGCATTATTCACAGTAGCAAGAACATGGAACCACCCGTGCTGCCTGTCAAAAGAGGACTGGATTTAAAAAATGTGAATATTACGCAGCCATAAAGAAGAATAAAATCATGAACTTCACAGTAACCTGGATGGACTTAAGAGTCATACTGAGTGATCCTTCACAGAAACAAAGAACTGAGTATCACATGTTCTCACTCATAAGTGGATCTTGAACAGTTATCCTATCCTATTGGCAGTAGTGGGGAACCTGCCAGGAGGGGGGTGGGGAAGCAGGATTGGCAGTAGTGGGAATCTGCCTGGGGAAGGGGGGGGCGCACCTCATCAACAAGGGTACCTGCATAATGAACATTTGTATACCTAACCCTGAATTATATTCCACATCTTTAAAATATAAAAATTAAAAGTTAAAAAAAATTATTTTCAAAGTATTGCTACTTTTTATGAATCAATAAATACCAATATTCAAAAATTATTAGCCCATTATAAAAAAGTTACTAAAAGTATCTATTCATACATTTGTAATGATTGCCTGATGACTCTATATTTTTAAATCTAATAAATTTTAAGAGCAAAACAAGTCCCACTCATTCATTCACTTCCTGAGTGCCTATGATGTGTCATACACTTTCCTGGGTGTTGAGGATATAGAAGATGAATAAGAAACAGCTCCTGGCCTTGAGGAAATCACGGTGGGGTTAGAGAAAGATATATAAACCAACAATGGTAGCACTTGGCAACGGACAAAACCATGAGTAAGTAAATCAAAGAAGGATCTCTTTTAACTCGGGGACAGATGAGAAGGCTTTGCAAATGAAGTGAAATCTGAACTGTGAGTTATGAAGAATGAAGAGAATTTTGCCTGGTAAAAATAGGGGTGAGGGAATTCTAGAGTTGTGATAATAAGAAATATATTTGGTCTTTGTCTTCAGTTCCAAACAAAGAGCTTCTAAAACTCATGGAATTCCTGAGTGACAGAAGTACCTTTTGTTATTCATAACCAGCCCCTTTCAACCATACTAGAGTTTATGCTAATGAGGTGACTCTAGGTGAGTTCCAAGATACTTCAGGATGGGGAAGGTTGCTAGAGGAATGAACCATGTGATTAGAGGGTTGGAACTTTTAGCTCCACCTCCAAGACTCTGGAGAAGGGCTAGGGGATGGAGATTGAGTTAATCATCAATGACCAATGGTTTGCTCAGTCATGCTTACGTTATGGAATAGGGTATGGAGAGGTTTCAAGCTGGTGAACATATTAAGGTGTTGGGAAGGTGGTGTCCCAGAGGGAACACGGAAGCTCCACATTACCCTCATACTTTACCCTATCTATTTCTCCCATTTGCCTGTTCCTCAGTTATATTCTTTATACTAAACCAGTAAATTTAAATAAATGGTTTTCCTAAATTCTGTGAGCCATTCCAGCACGTTATAGACCCTGAGTGGGGAGCTATAGGAGTCCCTGACTTTGTAGCCAAGTTGGACAGAAGCTATGGGTAACTTGGGGACATGCCACTTCCAACTGGCCTCTGAAGTGGGGGCAGTTTTGTGGGACTGAGTCCTTAAACCTGTAGGGTCTGTTGCTAGCTCTGGAGAGTTAAATGTCAAAATTGAACTGAATTGTAGGATATCCTGTTGGTGTTGGAAAATTGGTTGGTGTAAAGGGAAAAAAACTCCACATATATGGTATCAGAAGTGCTGGGAGTGAAAAACAGTTTGGAAGAGTGACGGCATAAATATGGGAAAACATGAAGCATTCCAAGAACAGGGGGTCAAGCAAACTGACTTGAGGGAAGGGAAAGAACAGATTAGTATTTACTAAGTACCAAGTACTGTATACCAGGAAGTTTAGCTTGCCATATTCATTTCATATACCAACCATTTTACAAGTGAGAATCTGAGATTCAGAAAAGTTAAGTAACTCTTCCAAAGTTGCTTATTCACAGTTAATCAATGGCTGAGTTAGGATAGGTCTGTGATCCCAAAGCCTATTATCTCGCATACAGTACACATAGGGAAATAACGGGAAACAAAATTGGAAAAGGAGGCCAGGTAATGCCAAACAAAGAAGTTGGTAGGCCAAGAGGAATTACAGAAGATATTTAAGAAATGAAGTAACGATCCAAATGACAATCATATATAGAATAGGTTAAAAAGGAAAATGCGGAGGCAACAGACCCCTTGGGACACTAATCATGAGCTGGAAATGAATTGATGAGGAACTAAAATAGGGTTAAGGCAATAAAAATATAAAGTAAATGAAAGCAGAAAGAAAAAAAATTTTCTTTCTTTCTTTTTTTTTTTTTTTTGAGTTGGACTCACTCTGTCACCCAGGCTGGAAAGCAGTGGCACACTCCCAGCCACCACAGCCTCGACTTGCTGGGCTCAGGAGATCCTTCTGCCTCAGTCTTCCAAGTAGCTGGAACTATAGGCGCGTGCCACCATGCCTGGCTAATTTTTGGATTTATTGTAGAGATGAGGTCTCGCCAAGTTGCCCAGGCTGGTCTCAAACCCGTGGGCTCAGGCAATCCTCTCACCTTGGCCTCCCAAAATGAGCCACTGTGCCCGGCCAGGAAAAATCTTTCAAAGAAAAAACCTGTAAGACAGGTTTAACTAACTATAAACATAAATAAGAGTCGAAGATAATTCAGTGGTATAAGAAGAATGGTCAAACTGGTGACAGAATTTTGAACACAGTAAGAGCTTATTTAAAAGAGGAGATGGTCATGTGCTCAGTTTGCAATTTGTTTCCAGATACCAAGGCATAAAGTAAGGACCTGGAGTTGAGGGAAATGCAAAGGCTCAGAGTAAAGATCTGAGACTCATCTGCCTCGATGCATTGAAGCCTTGGGAATACAGGAATGCACAGTGAAGGGATGCAGAGAACTCCTTCTTTTAGGGGACAGGAAAATGAGATAGACAGACAATGGTCTTAAAAGCAGGAAAAGAAACCTGTCCCAGAAGACAATTTCCAGGAAAGAAATTACTAAGTGTCAAGTTGCTGCAGTGAAGACCAAGAGAATAAGGACTAAGAAGTAGGTAGATCTAGCCATTGGTTCACTGGGGACCACTGAGTTTGCAACGCTATGCCTGCAAATATTATCTCTGTTTGTTAATAACTGTCTGAATTTTCTGACTTTCTAAAGAACTTTTCTCATAGTTTCTAGCAGCACTTATCACATAGTACATTACAACACAGTTGTGTTTCAAATTCTCCCTTAGTATCTTCCTTCTCAAATACCAAGATAAGAAACCCAGTAATTATTTCTTGAATGTGGGGCCAAATCAATAGCTCATAATGGAATAAGGAAGCAAAGAGAAAATGTTATATTATCCAATGTTTAGATTACCAACAGCAAAGCTGAATATTTTTATTTTAAGAACCCCTGATATTTAATGAAAAGCAAATCTATTTAAAAATGGTTGTGCAAAAGAGATTCTTCTGCCAGTTTTAAGATGGCAAACAGAACTAGCTAGTTTCCCCTCCTACATCACATCCAAGAAATGACAATTAATTAACTAATTAATTAACAGTCACACAAAAACAAAAGGAATTCATGGGCTAGAAATTGGAAATATTTTGTGATCTACAACAGACTAAAGAGTAAAATCACAGGTTAAGATATAAATACACAAAAAACAGCAATAGTAGTTCTATGCTCAAAGTATTCCATGCCCAAAGGTGGAGTATAGAAACAGGAAAGGACCAAGGGACAATCAACAGCATTAACAGTTGGAATACCACAGGGGGTGCAGTCAAGTAAATCAGTCTGTGTTCACACCATGCACAACACATCCCTAGCAGTGACAGAGGATATACGACCCTTGAAGAGAATCTTAGAGAGACAGGCAGTATCCTGGGGAGCAGGGATAACTAGGAGGAAAGGCAAGCATTCATTCTCAGTAGATCAGTCTTCAGGAGATTGTTGTAAGACAACAAAATCCAGAGACCTAACAATGTAAAGTTTACAATGACTAGCATCAAAAAAATATTACACATAGAATGAATCCAAGCAGTACTTTCTACATACTCCTCTATTCTCACTGAAAATCCTGAGTGAAAATCCCAATGGCAGGTCTTAGCCCTCTTCCCAAGCAGGCTTCCTAAATAGAGGAAAGAGAGAGTGTAACAAGGAACTTCAGTGATCAAGATGCATATACAAAGACTGAGCAAATTATTGAAGAATGTAAATCCCATTAAAGACCAAAAAGAAATTCAACAAATGAGGCAGACACTCAAAGAAAGAGTTAAAATATGATCAGAATAGGATTTTAAAATAAGTATGTTTGCCTTCCACTGCTAGCCATGATGTAGTAACATGAACCAGATTTATCCTTCATTTGTAACAATTAGAAAATTGGCCAAAATGAGTCAGGTGAAGCTTATGATATCCTGGCTTTCTGCTTGAAGGTACCTTCTGAACTTCTGAGCAGGGGCAGGGATCCAAGCAGAATATGGTTGTCTTGCTGAATGAAGGAGACAGAAATTAGGTTTCTGGAAGATGTGGGTCAAAGTTCTAGAGAAGACAGAGTCATGCAGGAAAAAAAAAAGAGCTTAGAAATCTGCATGGGGTGCCATAAAGTCTTTGCTAAATACTAAGATATATGTACCTAGAATTAGGTTCCCTAAGGTTGGGCAAAGAATGATGGAGGTGTTGTGAGATAAATGTGAGATGATCCTCACACAGAGTTGAGGATCATTTCAACTTCTACCAGCCAAAGTGGAGAGTTTTCATTGATCATTCAAGACATTCAGTGGAGACTTTAGAAGGACCATGCCTTAGTAGTAAGACAAAACTATCTCTAGTGTAAGGCTACTCCAACCCCTGCCCTAAACTTGAAAAGATCAAACTGAACTGTAAATAATTTAACTGCCTACCAAAGTGCAACGCTATTTTAAGACAACAAAATCCAGAGACTTAACAATGTAAAGTTTGTAATGACTAGCATAAAAGAAAATTATCACATAGTGAGTCATAGAAAAAAGTTACCAATAACCAGGAGAAAAACAGACAATAGAAACAGACCCTGCAATTATAGAGATAATTAAATTATTAGGTTATATTAAAATAGTTATTATAACTGTTCAAATATTTAAAAGAAACCATTTTGATAAAAAAGGAACATCTAGAGATAAATAATTTTTAATACCTTCCTAGAGATAAGAGACTATATCACATCTATAAAAAAGAGTAGGAAATGGGGAAAAAATGATCTCAAGAACTTGGAAACAAAAAAATCTAACGGTTGAAATACCAACTCAACTGACTTAAGAAACCTGAAGACTCAGCAATGGAAGATGTCTTGAATCAACATAATTTACGCTGCAGAATCCCCCAAAGACTCAGTAAAGTGAAGCTAAAATAAGGATTCTCAGTTGAAGATGGTTAAAAAAGTAATTCAATCCCCAGATCTCCTCTCTCTATGCAACTGTGTTAGTGTCCTGACTTCTACCCCAGTAGAGGTTTGTCCTCAAGAGACTAAAATAGGGGGTCCCCATACCTAAGGACCCTAACCACAGCTGAGAAGAAGGATGGCACACTGAAAACAGGAGGGTTAAGTAAACATATGCATACTCATGCCTCAGACTTCCTCACCCATGAGGTCAAAACTATGGCAACCAGGCTTTTACCTCCTGGGCAGAAGACTGGAAGAATTTTTTTTCCTGGTAATCTGTCAACTCAAGCATAAAAATACAAACATTGGAAATCCCCAATATAAGAATGCAGATCACCCTAACAGTAAACCTCACAGCTAAAAAAATCCCACCCACTGGCTCAGTTTCCAGTTGGCTTCGTAGTTCCCCATTCAACCAGGAACTAACCATCAAATATATGTAGTTATTGTCTAAAGAAACTCTAACATAAACTATATGGACAAGACAAACACACCAACAGGAAAAAAAAATCAACTTAGAGGGAAAAAGAGACTATAAAGCTGAAAATATAACAAAATTATTATTGATGTTCTTAGAGATAAAAGGCGTATTATAAAATCATCAATAAGAAAAAGGCATTATTTTAAAAGAAATAACTAGGGAACAAAATAAACTCATGGGTATTAAAAATGTGATGGCAGAGCAAAGGTTGAAAGATAAAGTTTATGAAATTCCCAGAAAACGGAGCAAAAAGACAAAGAGATGGAAAAAAGAAAAACAAAATTAGAGGGCTGATCCAGGAAGATTAATATCTGAATAATAGGTATTTCTGAGAGAAAAGACAGAAAATTAAGGAAAGGAACCATCTTCTAAGAAATTCAAGGCAATTCCCTAGAACCAAAGGATATGAATTTCCAGACTGAAAGGACCTACCAATAGCTCAGCACCACAAATTAAAACAGACTCACACAAAGGCACATTGTGAAATTACAGAACTCTTGGAGAGAAAAAGAAGATCTTACAAGCTTACGGATAGAAAACAATAATTCACAACAAAAAATCAGAAATTGGATCACTTTAAGTGTTTCAAAAGCAACCCTAGAAATTATTAGACAATGGAATAATGTCCTCATTATTCTAAAGGAAAATTATTTCCAACTTCAAATTCTATTCCCAGCCAAACTATTAAGTATTATGGTAGCCATGCAAGATCTCACAAAATTTACTTCTGCATATCCTTTCTTCAGGATTTTGCTCAAATATGTATCAGAGAGACTTTCCCTGATCATCTTTTATAAAAGAACAAATCTTTACCCCATACTGTCCTCCCGATCCCCTTTACCTTCCTTATTTGTCTCCGAAACACAACATTTTCTTCTAATCCCCCTCCCCCAGTTTAAAACACGCTCACTAAAATATAAGCTCAAAGAAGATAGGGACTTCGTTCATTGACATGTTCTTAGCACCTAGAACCATGTCTGATATACAACAGGCCCTCAACAAACAATGTATTGCTTTGATAGAAATAAAAAAAATCGTTTTACAAGTGTGGTCAATGGAGCAAAAACATAATTAGCCTATTCATGTATGAGGATAAAATGAAGGCATATTCAGAAATACAATAGAAACACAAGGTCTTCAGAGGTCTCACTTAGAGACCTCTTTCTGAAGCAAAAAGGATATTCACCAAAGAAGGAAGAAAAGCTCCTCCCCTACGTGGACTATGGTTTTTTCCATTTTATCCTAAGTAGAAAATCTATCTCTCTCGCCACCTTAATTAGCAGATAAAAATCTACCTCTGGTTCTCCCCTTTCACAAAGAATTAGCTTTCTCTGAATTAATTCAACCTTATTGAAATGCCTTAATACAATGATTCACTTGATAGAAATTCCTCCTGAAGAAACAGAAAACTAGAGAACAAATCAAACACAGGCTGGCAAAATCCTCACATTAATAGAATTCAGTTGGGCATGGTTATGGCAAAGATCAGAAGAGTGATGCTTCTCTCTCTCCCTTTGCTGTAGCCTAGCTACAGCTGCAGCTGCCAGACATGGGAGCAGCTCACGGCTCACAGTACAGAATGTCAGCTTTGAACCATAACTAAAGGCAGGCTGCCAATAATCTGCAGGAGATCGCTGAAACTTAAAATAGAAGTCAACAGGAAAACTAGAGTGCTTTTCACAAACTTGTCTATTCGATTAAGGCCTATTAAGCTTATACTTTCAAACGGAAGAAGTTTAAAAACAATTTATTTAATCATCTCTGACAAAGCCATTCCATTCATCAAATATGTTCAGAAACTCAGTTTTATTTCCTGCGATTTACAGACATCAACTTTTTAGACTTAGAAAATTGACTGTGAACTCCTCTATAGCAGTGGTCAAGTCAAACATTTCTTAAAAAAAAAAAAAAAAA
>CAUYQG010070776.1:0-25054 GCA_963574415.1 Tarsius wallacei | reverse complement strand
GTTGTATTTATGAATAAGTTTCCACAATAAGTTTTTTTAGACGTTAAGAAATGACATACTTTGTGTTTAAAATCCTATATTTCATGGATAGACAGAAAGTATACTTACCTTAAATCAATTGCAAGATTTTTTTTTTTTTTTTGAGTTGTAGTCTCACTATGTCGCCCAGACTGGAGTGCAGTGGCTGCTCCCGGCCACCGCAGCCTCGACCTGCTGAGCTCCGGGGATCCATCCGCCTCAGCCTTCCGAGTAGCTGGAATTACTACAGGTGCGCACTACCACGCCTGGCTAATTTTTGATTTATTGTAGAGATGAGGTCTCGCCAAGTTGCCCAGGCAGGTCTCGAACCCGCGGATCAGGCAATCCACTCACCTCAGCCTCCCAAAGCGCAGGATTACAGTCTGAGCCACCAAGTCCGGCTAAGATTTTTTTACAATTTAAATATTTTAGTATTATTTGCAAAATATTCTCAGAAGCGTTTATGAAAAAAGTAGCTTAAAAATGTAAATTAGGCCAGGCGTGGTGACTCAAGCCTGTAATCCCAGAAATTTGGGAGGCCAAGGCAAGAAGATTGCCTGAGCCCAAGTGTTCGAGACCAGCCTGGGCAAATTAAAGAGATCTTGTCTCAACAATAAATCAAAAAATTTGCCGGGCATGTTAGTGCATGCCTGTAATTCCAGCTACTTGGAAGGCTGAGGTGGAAGAATTGCCTGAGCCCAGCAGGCTGAGGCTGTGGTGGCTGTGAGCATGCCACTGCACTCCAGCCTGGGCAACAGAGTGAGACTCTGACTCCAAAAAAAAAGGTGTAAATTAATTATAATAAACACTTGTGCTAAATTGATGTGGCACTCTAAATTCCATTCCCTATGCATATGTAATATATATAATATACACATATTACATATATATGTATATTAAATATATATTCCCTATGCATATGTTATATATATATATGTGTGTGTGTGTGTGTGTAACTCCCAGTATGACACTGTCTTGATTATTGTAGATTGGTAAAATTGTTTTTTTAAATTTCCAAATGGTTTGGTTCCTTGTACTGGTTGATTTTTGGATGTTCAACTTTATCAATTTCTGCAATGAAGCGGACCTGGATTTTGACAGGAATTGCATTGAATCTGTAAATCAACTTGGTGATTATTGCCATCTGAATAATATTAAGTCTTCTAATTCATAAACATATGATATGTTTTCATTCATTTGTATCACCTTAAATTTATTGAAATTGTAGGTTTTAATGTAGAACTCTTGCACTTCTTTTATTAAAATTATGCATACTTTAATCTTTTGTTGCCATTGTAAATTTTCAATTTCACTTTCAAATTGTTTATTGCTAAGGTAAATAAGTATAATTGATTTTTGTATATTGATAGCATATCCACCTTTCTGAGTTTAGTCTAATTTTTGTGTGTGAAATTTGTAGACACTTCTGCATTAAAAATTGTTTCAGCTGCAGTGTGAATAGTTTTACATCATTTCTTCTAATTTGGATATCTTTCTTTTCTTTTACATGCCTAATTTTACTGGCAAAAATCTCTAGTACAATGTTGGATAGAAGCAGTGAATCCAAGCAGCTTTATCTTGTTCTTATCTCAGGGGGAAACTATTTAGTCTTTCACCGTTAAGTATTGTGTTTTCATCATAGATGCCCTTTATCAGCTTGAGGAATTCACCTTCTATTCCAACTTTACCAACTTCTTTTTTTTTCTTTCATAAGAGTATGTTGGATTTTGGAAAGTACTTTTCTTTGTCTACTTAGATGACCATGTGGTTTTTTCCACTCTTATATTAATATAGTGTATTACATTGATTGATTTTTGGATGTAAAACTAAAACTTATTTTTTAAACTTCTGAGACAGATCCCACTTTGTTATGGTGTATAAATTTGTATATACGTGTGTGTGTGTGTGTTTGTGTGTGTGTGTGTGTGTGTATTGCAGGATCCTGTTTGCTAGTATTTTGCTGAGGATTTCCACATCTGTAATTATAAAGGTTATTGGTCTGTGATTTTATTTTCTTTTAATGTATGTGTTTGGTTTTGGTATTAGGGTAATACTGAGTTTGTACAGTGAGTTGGGAAATGTTTCTTCTTTTTCTATATTTTGGAAGTTTGTGAAGAATGCGTAGAAGAGGAATATAATTCTTCTTCAACGTTTTGGTAGAATTAATCAGTGAATTCACCTGGGCCTGGGTTTTTCTTTGTAAAAGTTTTAATTAATAATGCAATCACTTTACTTATTATAGGTCTAGTTAAATTATCTATTTCCTTATGGGTCAGTTTCTAGGAATTTGTCAATTTCATCTGCATTTTACAATTTATTGATGTGCAAGTGCTCATAGTACTTTTTTTATGATCATTTTGATTTTTAAGTTGGGTAGTTGTGTTCCCACTTTCTTTCCAGATTTTAGGTTTTTTAATCCTTTCTATTTTTTGGTTACTTTAACTAGTGGGAGGTCAATTTTGTTGATCTTTTTCAAGAAGGCATTTTTGGTTTTATTAATTTCCTCTATTGCTTTTCTCTTCTCTCTTACATGTATTTCTGCTGTAATCTCTATTAGTTCATTTTTCTACATTGTGTTTAGTTTACTTTTCCTAGTTTCTTAAGGTTTTTTAAAATTAGGTATTTAGAGCTATAAAGTTTTGTTTTCTTTGTACTACTTAACTGTATCACCTCAGTTATTGTATACTGTCTTTTTATTTTAATTCATCTAAAATGATTTTCCAATTTCTCTATATATTTCTTCTGTGATCTATTGACTATGTAGGTGAATACTCTTTAATTTCCATGTATGTATGAATTTCACAATGCATTTCTATTATTGATATCAGTAATGTGTTTTTATTTTAGTCATAGATTCAATTTGTATAATTTTAGTCTTTTAAATATATTGAAGCTTATTATGTGACCTAGCACATTGCCTATTGTGGAGAATGTTTTATTTTGCTTTTTAAAATATATAATCTACTATTTTGGTATGGAGCATTCTATAGGTGCTTTTCAGGCCTTTTTGGCTTGTAATTTCTTCAATTCTTCTAATATCATTAGTGGTATTAATCACTTTTGCATAGTTGTTCTACCCACTATTAAAAGTACGACATTACATTAATTTTCATTTAATGAAATTACTGACTTGGTAGGAATTTTTGTTTGCCATGTTATTATTTGTTTTCATTATATCTTCCATATATGTTTCTGTATTCTTTCAATACTTCATCTTTGTAAAACTAAGGTACTATTTTCATTCTCTCTTACTTTTACATTATTTTCTCCGTTATTTTCTTGGTTGTAACCCTGGAGGTTACAATCAGGATCTTCATTAATTAAAAATCTAGTTTAGATGAACAATAATTTAGTTTATGTAATACAAATAATATAGAGCTTTTACTATAAATTTTTTTATTCTACCAATTTTTATCCAACTATTGTCATATAAACTGCAAACTTTTTATGTTATAAGTGCATCAACACAGCCCCATAGTCACTTAGTTCTGTAATTGTACTTAAAATTAGATTGGAAGAAAATAATTAGGAAAACCATAAATATACAACTTTTATATTTTGTATATACATCTGTACTTATTTTTACCAAGTATTTCATTTCTTCATGTGGATTCGGATTATTACATAGAATACTTTTATTTTAGCTTTATAAACCTACTTTAGTATTTATTACAGAGAAAATCAGCTAGAGGCATTTTTTCTTTCTCATGTTTTTTTCTTTCAATCTAGGTATGGCTTAAAGTTTCCAATTTGGAAGTATATTTTTACTGGATATAGAATTTTTAGTTGACATTCTACTTTTTCAATACTTTACATATGTCATTCTTTTTGTCCTCTGTGGTTTCTGCTAAAATTTTAATTAACTTTAATAAGAAAATTCTGTATGTGGGGAGTGATTTTTCTTTTTCTCACCACTTTGAAGAGTCCCTCTGTCTTTTAACAATTTGAATATTTTGGATCTCTAGTCATAGTTCACCAATATTGTAGCACTTCCTGAGAGTATCTTACTTAAGCTTAGTTAAGCTTTGCGAATGTGTATATTAATTTCTTTAAAACAAAATTGGAAATATTGTCCAATATTTGTCAAGTGTTCCTTGTACTTTTTTTTCTTTTTTCTCTTTCTGGGACTACCTCATGTGTATATTTGTACGTTAAATAGTACCCTGCCATTCTCTGATGATCTGTTTTTAAAAAAAATTTCTTAAATTCTGTTCATCAGAATGAATAACTTTAATTGACCTATAGGTGACACTTTCTTTTTCTGACAGCTTGAATCTAATTTAACAACCTCTAGTAAATTTTTTTCAATTTTTGTACTTTTAAACTTCAAGGAAAACTACTTAGCTTTCAAAGTAATCTTTTCTCTGTTTCTCTTTTAGTCATCCTGAAATCTAAGATATTGGAGACTGTGGCACTTCCTGTGCTCAAAATGAGCCTCCATTGTTGAAGGCAAAATGGAAAAGAATTTACAGAATTATATGAAAAGTATTTTGACAATATGCAAAAAAAAAGTTTCTTCTGGGGGAGAGAGAAAAACTATTATGATGGAAATAATAGCATACTGAATTTTATTTTATTTTATTTTACTTTTTTAACTTTTAAGTTTTTTATTTTAAAATTGTGGGGCTCAATTCAGGGTTAGGTATACAAACATTCATTATGCAGGTGCCCTTGTTGATGAGGTGTGCCCCCTCTTCCCCAGGCAGATTTCGACTGCTGTCAATCCTTCCTCCCCGTCCCCCACATCCCCGCAGTTTCCCGCTACTGTCAATCCTTTCCTTATAGTATTACGGTAGTTTTTCAAGGTCCACTTATGAGTGAGAAAATACGATACTCAGTTCTTTGTTTCTGTGAAAGATCACTCAGTATTATAGACTCTAATTCCTTTTAGGTAGCTGCGAAGTTCATGATTTTGTTCTTCTTTATGGCTGTGTAACATTCCATTGTGTATATGTACCACTTTTTTTTAATCCAGTCCTCTTTTGTTGGGCAGCACCATTGATTCCATGTTCTTGCTATTGTGAACAATGTTGCGATAAACATACGTATGCCTTTTTTATAGAGCAATTTGAGTTCTTCTGGGTATATTCCCAGTAGGGGATAGTGGGATCATATGGAAGGTCGATTTTTAGAACTTTTAGGAGTTACCACACTGATTTCCACAGAGGCTGAACTGGTTTACACTCCTACCAACAGTGGAGATGTATTCCCTTTTTGCCACATCTTCTCCAGCATCTGTTATTTATTGATGAAAGCCATTCTGACTGGAGTTAGGTGGTATCTCAGTGTAGTTTTAATTTGCATCTCCTTGATGACTAGTGAGGCTGAACATTTTTTCATGTATCTGTTGGCTGCTTGTATGTCTTCTTCTGAGAACTGTTTATTCATATCTTTTGCCCACTTTGTTTGCATTTTTTCTTTTCAGCCCATTTGAGTTCCTTGTAGATCCTTGACGTTAGGCCTTTGTCAGACATGGAGTTGGCAAATATTTTTTCCCAGTCTGTGGGCAGTCTCCCTGCTCTCTTGATAGTTACTTTGGCTTTGCAGAAACTTGTCAGTTTGATGAGATCCCATTTGTCTATCATATCTCTTATACCTGGGCACTTCAGGTTTTGATCAGAAATTGGTTGCCAGTTCCAACTTCCATAAAGGTGTCTCCTGCATTTTCTAAGATTCTTAAAGTTTGAGGTTTTGCATTTAGGTCTCTGATCCATTTAGAGTTAATTTTTGTGCATGAGGGTAGGTAGGGGTCCTGTTTCACTCTTCTGCATGTGATCAGTCAGTTTTCCCAACACCATTTACTGAATAGGTTCTCCTTTCCCCAGTGGTTGGTGGTGGAGGCTTTGTTGAAGATGAGGTTGTTGATAAATTAAGGTTTTGCTTCTGGAATCTCAGTTTTATTCCATTGGTCTATATGCCTGTTCTTGTACCATACCAGGTAGTTTTGATTATTATAGCTTTATAATGAAGTTTAAAGCCTGGGAGTGTGATACCTTCTGCTTTTTTTTTCTCCCCCCTGAGGATTTTTTGGCTATTCTTGGTCATTTATGTTCACATATGAATTCCTGTATTGTTTCTAGGTCTGAAAAGAATGTTGCTGGTAATTTGATGGGTATTGTGCTAAATCTGTAGATTGCCTTAGGTAGAATGGACATCTTAATAATGTTGATTCTTCCAATCCAGGAGCATGAAATATTTTTTCACTTGTTTGTGTCATCTTTTATTTCTTTGAGCAGTGTTTTGCAGTTTTCTTTGAAAAGTTCTTTCACGTCTCTCTTTAAGAAGATGCCAAGGTATTTCTTTCTCCTTTTTTTTTTTTTTTGTGGCTATTGGGAATGGAATTGTGCTTTTTATTTGGGTTTCTGTTTGTTTATTATTGGTGTATAGAAATGCGATTGTCTTTTGCATATTTATTTTATACCCTGAGACTTTGCCAAATTTCTTTATTAGTGCAAGGAGGTTTTTGACAGATTCTCTTGGGTTTTCAAGGTATACAATCATGTCATCGGCAAAGAGAGATAACTTGACTTCCTCTTTTCCTATTTGGATACCCCTGATCGCCTTCTCTTCTCTGATTGCTCTAGCTAGGACCTCCAAAACTATGTCGATCAGGAGAGGTGAAAGTGGATATCCTTGTCTTGTTCCAGTTTTCGGGGGAACTGGTTCCAATTTCTGTCTGTTTGGCAGTATGCTGGCTGTGAGTTTCTCATAAATGGCTTGTACTATTTTGAGGTATGTTCCATCTATGCCAAGATGTTCGAGGGTTTTATCAGGAAGGGGTGCTAGCTTTTATCAAAAGCTTTTTCTGCATCTAATGATATAATCATGCGGTTTTTGTTTTTACGTCTATTGATGTATTTAATTACGTTTATAGTCTATGAATGTTGAACAAGCCTTACATCCCAGGGATGAAGCCTACTTGGTCATGGTGGATGATTTTTGAGATGTGTTGTTGAATCTGGTTTGTTAGGATCTTCTTGAGAATTTTAGCATCTATGTTCATCAAGGATATTGGCCTGTAGTTCTCTTTCCTTGATGGTTCTTTACTTGACTTGGCTATCAATGTGATGTTAGCTCCTTAAAATGATTTGGGGAGAGTTCCATCTTTCTCAATTGCCTGGAATACTTTCAATAGGATGGTATCATTTCCTCCCTGTATGTTTTGTAGTATTCTGCTGGACAGTCATATGGTCCAGGCCTTTTTCTTTTTCTTTTTTTTTTTTTTTTTTGTAGGTAGTTTTCTTATGATATAATCAATTTCCTAGACTGTTATTGGTATATTTAGGGTCTTGATTTCTTCTTGTTTCAACCTAGAGAAGTTGTGTATGTCAGAAAGTCCTCCATTTCCTTTAGTTTTTCAAGTTTGTTTCCATACAAGTATACATAGTAGTCTCTGATAATCTTTTGTATTTCTTCAGGGTCAGATGTGACTTCATCTTTTGTGTTTCCAAATGTGTTTATTTGGGCTTTTTCTCTTTTTCTTGGTCAGTCTAGCTAGGGGACCATCAATCTTGTTTATCCTTTCAAAGAACCAGCTTTTACTTTCATTGACTTTTTGTATTATCTTTTTGTCTTCTATGTCCTGGATTTGGGCTTTTATTTTGCTGATCTGAATTCTTCTGCTGAAGTTAAGGTTTTGATGGTCTTGCTTTCCCAGCTTCCTTACATGACTTGTTAGGCTTTTAACTTGTGATCTTTCCATTTTCTTCATGTGTTTATAGGGAGATGAATTCCCCTCTTACTACTGCTTTTATGGCATCCCAGAGATTTTGGTAAGATGTTTCTTCATTTTTATTTGTTTCCAGGTATCTTTTAATCTCTGTTTTGATTTCCATGTTGACTCAGATGTTGATTAGCATCTTGCTATTTAGTGTCCATGTCTTTGTGGGCTTTGGGGGAACTTTGTTGGTGTCCATATTTATTTTTATTCCTCTGTGGTCTGAGAAGGTGCATGGTAAAATTTCAATCTTATGAAATTTGTTTATGCTTGATTAATGGCCAAGGATGTGGTCGATCTTAGAGTATGTTCCATGTGATGATGAGTAGAATGTATATTCTATGGATGTCAGGTATCGTATTCTGTAGGTATCAATTAAGTCCAATTGGTCAAGAGTCACATTGAGATTCTGGATGTCCTTGCTGATTTTTTGTCCTGACGATCTGTCTACAGTTGTGAGTGGGGTATAAACGTCCCCAGCTATGATAGTGTTAGAGTCAATATCTTTTTTAAGTTTGCCTAGAAGTTGTTTTATGAAAGTTGGTGCTCCTATGTTGGGTGTATATATGTTTAGGATGGATATTTCTTGTTGATGGATTGAACCTTTCATCATTATGTAGTGACCTTCTCTATCTTTTTAAATTTTTGATAGCTTAAAGGATATTTTGTCTGAAAATCAGATTGCAACTCCTGCTTTCTTTGTGTTCTGTTTGCCTGAAATTTTGCTTGCCATCCTCTTATTTTGAGTCTGTGAGTGTCCTTTCTGGTGAGATGAGTCTCTTGGAGACAATATATTGTTACCTCATGATATTTTATCCATGTTGACATTCTATATCTTTTCAGTGATGCATTTAGTTCATTCACATTCAGGCTAATTATTGAAATGTGAGAGTTTATCCCTGTCATGAGATTCTTATGCAGTTGTTGTTGTTCCTGTCTTTCTTTTGACTTTTGGTTTGATTCATTGTTTTCACTCTTTTTCCTGTTCTTGTGAAAAACATTGTTGCTTTTTTCTCCTTTTCTTCTGTGTTTAATACTTTCTTAAGTGTTTCTGGTAGAGGTGTTCTAGAGGCAGTGTAAGTTTTTAGGGACTGGCTATCTGGGAAAGATTTAATTCTCCCTCACTGATGAATCTTAGCTTAGTTGGGTAGGTTATTCTTGGTTGAAATTATTTATCTTTGAAAACTTTGAAGATTGGGCTCCAAGCTCTCCTAGCCCGAAGTGTTTCTGTAGATAAATCTGCTGCTATTTTAATTGGTCTTCCCTGGTAAGTAGTCTGACCTTTATCTCTTGCTGCCTTTAAGATTTTTTTTTCTTTTATACCTACTTTGTTTAGGCAAATTATTATGTGTCTGGGAGTTGGTCTTTCAGAGGTTCTCTGAATCTCTTGTGTTTCAATTTTTGCATCACTGATAAGTTGAGGGAAGTTTTCTTGAATAATTTCATGGAATGTTTGGTCCAGGGTGGTCTCTGTCTCTCTGCCTCTGGAAGTCAAATTACTCTTAGATTCAGCTTTTTGTAATAATCGATCATCTCTTGAAGGTTTTGTTCTGAATTTTTAACCTTCTTTTCTATGTTTTTGAAAGTTTGGGTTAGTTCTATATTTTGTTCCTCAAGCTCTGAGATTCTTTCTTCTGCTCGGCTAATCTGCTTTCCATGTTTATTAGTTTGTTATTTATTTCAATTGCAGTATTCTTTACTGCTGTTATCTCAATTATCAGCTCCTTCCTATTTTCCTTTTATCTTTCCTCAATTCTTTTTATTCTCGCTATTAATGTCCTGGTGTCTGGGTTTGTAGTGTGTGATCAGTCATTCTGGGGGCTCTTCATTGTTTACATTCCAAAGTCTGTTTTTTCAGTGTTTGGGCTCCCAGGAGTCTGCATGAGACTTGTATTCTTCTTGTGGTTTTTCTTCATTTGTGTAGATTTTCCTCCCCACTTTTTTCTTTTTTTTCTTCTTCTTCTCCCCCTTTTCTTTAATTCTGTTGTTCAGGGATGGCTGGGTTTCTTTTACTTCTGTTTGCTCAGTCTCCTATTCTTCCTTACTTGAATCCTCTAGTTTTGTTCAATTCTGAAGATGGACTGTGGATTGGGAGCTGTACTTTTTTGGCAGGTTTGAAATTTAATTGAGGAGGGAGTGGCAATTCAAAATCTATCTTCAGATCTCAGTATCCACTGACAGGTTTATGGGGACCCTGGAACCCATTTACCACTGCCTTTCAATCTGTCCATGCAGTGGGCCTATATGTTTGTTTCCTAAAAGCAAAATGAGGAAAGAAAACGGAAAAGAATGAACAGGGTTGGGGGTGTGGGGAGAGTGGGAGGTGAAGAGTAAGGTGTAGAGAGAGAAGAGTAAGAGGGAAAACAGACAAACATACTGACTAACAAATGAAGCAAAACACAAAGGCAGAAAATAGTAAAAAAAAAACCCCAAAACTAAAATATACAGTCTTACAAACACACAAGCCAACCAACCTTCCTAATGATGTACTATTCCCCTACACAAATAGGAAGTCTAAAGAAAAAAAATCAATTAAATAACAGAAACAGAACAAATACGAAAATGTTATCAATAACAGTAAGAAGAGAAAAGAGGAGAAAAAATGAGTAAAACAAACAGAGAATAAAAATTAAAAAAATAAAAATAAAAACAAGAAACCAGGCTTGCTCTGTGATCGTTCCTTTAAGTCCAACATCTTTTCAGCTCTGATTGCTAGCTCTTATCACAGGCTAGTAGGGTTACTCACAGCTAGGGTCAGATGCCCCAAGCCTGCTGTGGAAGGAGAGTGGATCACAACTGGATTCAGTTGGCTTGCTGCCTGTTAAGTCTGCCACTCAGATCTGATCTGTCTGTGTCCATTCTAGCATAGAGGAGTGTCGTCTGTCTCTCCCAGTTTGATGAGATTTCTTTAGGTCCCAACCTGGAGGCTGGATGGGGCTGGGTGGAGCTGGGCAGGGCAATGCAGGTCTCTGCCTGGTCTTGGGGCTCCAGTTGATCTCTGGTCTCGCTGCTGGTGGGAACTGAGCCAGAGGAGGCAGAGTGCGAGACAGCTGGGCGCTGCAGGTCCCCATGGTGAGGGGTGGCTCAGGGTGGGCCAGGGTGGGCCAGGGTGGTGCAGCCATTGAGGGAGCCCAGAGCTCCACAGGGCTGGGGACCGAGGGCCACCCTGTGTGTGGTGGTGGTGACAGCGGCAGCAGCAGCCACAGCACGGTGTGTGGGGCTGAGGAGCAGGCTGGCAGTGGCAACAGCAGCCACCCAGGGGAAAGGGAGAGTCTTTATGGGCACTTACTTTCATGGTGACTCTCACAGTCCAACCTGTCCCATCACCCTCTTGCCGGAAGTCACATACTGAATTTTAAAGAATGAGGAAATCTCAGTATGGAGGGAGTAGAAATAAAAGACATAATCATGGTTGTGCTACAGGAAGTGAAGATTACGAGAAAGTTGTTAAACATTTTGTAGGTAAGATACTTGTAGTTTAATTTGAAAAATGTGATTAAAAACGACAACTCTATTCAAACTCTTGCAACTCAATTATACTAATTTTGAACTAGGTTTAAGTTCCAATGTACTGAAGTTGTACACTGACCAATGTGGTTTAAGGAAAAGTTTTACTTTCTATGAAAACATAGAGCTCTCTGTGAAAAAAGATACAGACTATCTTTTTTTAATTTTTTAGTATTCTAACAGACATTATAATAAAAATATATGCTTTTATTTAAAAATAAGAATAGGAAATTTTGCACCAGTTTTGGAAGATTATGTATTTTACATGAGTTTGAAATGGCACTGGCTAAGCTAATGAATGAAAAATATCTTGCAATAACTTGTTAAATTGGCAACTTCAAATAATATTCTGAATTAAGAATGTAACATAATTGCTGAAATCTCTTTAGAACTATTTGAAGGTATTATATGTCTACTGTGAAAGAGAAAATGTAAAGTAAAAGGGATAAATTATAGTTAATATTTTTGCTTTCTTTTCTTCCATGCTAAATTCTAAGATTTAGATGATGGGAAGGGGGTAGAAATTTAAATGTCCATTACATTCACATGGATTTAAAATAATATTTGCATATTTTAAACATAATTTCAGGCCACACAATGACTTTGAGTAATAGTTCTTTGACATCTATTGATTTTTTAGATTGATATAAATATATTGATAGATTACTGCAAAGTTGTACATATTACTTTAATATTTAGGAATTTTTCAACCAATCTTTCATACTAAACTACATTATTTTAAACTTTGCTAAGTATTATAGATTTTGGTCTGCTGTATAAGGTGCATTTTTAGCGAATGTCATAGATATACCATTGCTTATTAAATCATTTTAGCCTAAGAAAAATTGGTGACAACATCTAGTTTACATACATACACACACAGGCACCAACTTAAACAATTTAGAACTTTGAGCTAAACACTCTCAAACAATTAACACAGAAAAAATTCAGTTCATAAACACATGGGCAGATAGATGCTTCTCTTAAGATTGAAGAAAATATTTATTTGTTCATTAGAAATGTGAACTTAAGTTTTGCTAGCAGACAGCCAAATACGATGTATCTACTGAAAGCAGTATCTAGTCCATTAATCTAAAACAATTCTCTGGTTCGATAGCAATTATTTTGGATTGAGTGATACATTTTGAGATGTGTAGAGTAGCATTTGATATTATCATCTGACAGATACTAAATGCCCTTAAGAAAGTGACTATTTGAAAAGAAGAAAAATTTTTTAGAAAGTTTTTCAGTAAGAATTTCTTTTGTCTTATAAAGTAACTATGCATATATGTACATATATACCTATAGAGAGACTGAGAGCAAATAAATAAAAAATAAGTTATTTTAAAAAATATTATTAGATAATAAACTGAATGTACAGAAAAAAGTTTTATGTGGAAAATGGCGCTATGCCCTTAAAAAGGTGACTAATTATTTGATAAAAGAAAAATGTTTCAATAAAACATTGTTTCATCTTAGAAAGTAAGTATACATATATGTGTATATACATATATACATTGAGAGAGAACACCCTTTGTGTTTCTTTCTATGCACCTGGTTAAATTATTTTTTAAAAGTATTATTAGATAATAAATATGAATAGACAGAAAAACGTTTCATATAGAAAGTGGTGCTACATTAGTTGAATAATAGCTTAGGGAAAATCTGTTAATTATTAAAATCAACAGGCTAGAAAGTATTTGATGTATTCTTTTATATCATCAATCCTTTAAAATCTATTTCATTTTCCTTTTAAGTTATTCTAAATTGAAATCGAAAATGTAATATTTGCATTTTCTTTGAGAGAGATATTCTTAGTATATTTTATTGGCACCAAAATTTATATCTGAAATGAAATCTAACTTTTTGAGATTTTAAATAAATACTGGAGATAAAGATGTGTGCATGTGATTATACCATTTGAAAGAAAATTGAAGAAGATACTATTGTTAATTGTGTATTGAAAACTAGAGTTATTGAAGATGTTTTTAGAAAGGGAGAATACTACAGTTTTATTTTTTAAGTAGTGTTTTCTGGTTAGTATTATTTATAGTTATCATATAGTATAACTGAAAAAAATCTAACAGTTTCTGAAAATATTTATCTGAAGGAAGAAATGGTACTGACTTTTAAACAATAGCTATTTTAATTAACCCTCTTGGACAATGTTCAGAATAAACTATCCCCTGAAAGTTAAAATCATAAAAACATGAATGTTTGCTTTTAGTCAATGCATAATAGGTCAAAACTGAAAAAAGGAAAGTTATTTAAAGATGCAGATAGTTATTACACCAGCCAGTCTTCACAGCAACCTGAGTGAATGTTCAAATCTATTAAGAGAAATAAACCTATTATTCAAGAGTGACTTTGTCAGTTGCTGACATCTCTGCCCAAGAGCTTAAGCCTATAGGCATCTAAGGCAGTTACATTTCCAGTGTGAGACAGATTCATCAAGATTTGCCAGGCTAAGATAAAAAGGTCTCATTTTGTATTCAAATTGTGATTGTGGGAAGAATATATTCAGTACCTGTGGTAATATGTTTTTAGTGCCAATTAATTAGTATCCTACTTTATATGTCTTCCCAAAGTTTAGTTGTCATGAGTCAGTCTCTGAGGATTAGATTTTGTGATAGTGATTGCTGCTGTTCACAATTATTCTCCAAATCCTGTAAACATGCTGATGTACTATAGCCCCCAGCATCTAAGGAGGCCAAAAGATTGACGTTTACCAATGAAGTAAAAGTGGTAGTAAAGGGTGGCATTTCTGGGCCTAGGTAGATGAAGACAGGTGTGTCTTTTCTTAAAAATTCCAGACACATAGCACAAATAATATAAACATTAAACATTCCTTCTATAATTTAGAACTTCTACACATGCAAATGGTAAATTATATGATGATTTCACATCTCATGAATTTCCAACAGTAATTTCTTACAGTTCGTTCTTTTTATTCACAGACTAAAAAAGTTAGTTTTTTCCTCCAGTCATCACATATCCTTGAAGATGATTTCAGCAATTCTTTATTAATGTCACTATCCCTCTAAAACATACTTTAGATTATATGACAATATACCGCCAAATAAAATTTACATAAAAATTAAAGTTCAATTGTTTCTTCAAAATGCTGTATATATCCTTTTGACAATTAACATCCATTAAGTATGTTCAACTTTGGTTGCCACATGTATTGCTATATATGCTTCATGTACACCTAACACAACATCCTTTTAAATTCTTTTTGAGCTGTGTTTAATTTTGACTTTAACTCTGTGTTTCAATTATCTAAATTCATATGTTCTTTTGATTTATGTTGTACTCAGGTAATAGATACCCTAAATACTCATTTGATTACTATGTATTATATACACGTAACAAAATTTTGCATGTACCCCATATATTTGTACAAATTAAAATTAAAAAGAAGAAATAATATTCGAAATTATTCAACCAGTGCTTATTAAGAATTCACAGGGATTCTATTTATGATTTAGGTTACCTTTTATATGTGCCAGATGAGAAAGATATGTCAGTTATGAGAATGAGAAGATTTCAGTCTCTATGACCATTAAAACCTTGTTGGAAATAAATTATTTGTTATTTTTGTTTTAGGCAACAACTTGGCTACTGTGACTCTCACTCTCAGGAACTTAGTTCATGGAAATTAGTGAGTTTGGCTACCATGAGTCAATTGCCAGTCCTGCTGTGTTTAACCAACTAGGGCCAAGATAATGGAGTCATATAGCAAATAGCAGAGTACCGTGAAATGGACAGAAGAAATGCACCAGCATGTCTGTAAATATTTACTTTCTCCTTAATTATAACTGGCTACATAAAGATTGTAGTAATTCTTATGGAATCACTGGTGCTGTTTTTGACTTGGTATTTAAATGCTGTGCATAGTTTATGGATAAATTTATAAAACTGATTAATAAACTGGAAGTCATTTTAGATGATGTTCAGGTTTCAGTACCACTGAATGAATTCGAAGTGATCAAGATATAATTCCAATTGTTTCTGGTATTTGCTAAACTTCAGTAAGCAAATAAGAAACTGTTCTCAGATCAGGAAAAATTCCATTAATAAATATGAGCCAAGGAAAAACAAAATGCACACTCCAGTTAATATTGCTAAAGGCTCTAGGATTTTGGAAAATGTTTTGTAAGCAAAATTGTACATCAAGCCACCTTTTGAGGAAAAATTGGACAGGCTGTGTCTACACTTAAAATATCACTTGACTTCTATTAAGTGCCTACTTTTGTCAAATACAATGATAATTATTACTTATTTCCAGAAATCTTGATCCTTTTTGGAATTTCTGTCACTTGAAACTGATCTGAGGAAAGAGGAGTTCACCAAGTCTCAGTTCAATGATTCTTGCCTTGGATTTATTTTATTTACAGAAACAATGACTTCATAGACCAAAGAAGGTAACAATTTTATGTGCAGCAATGGAATACACATTTCCAAAGAATGATTCTGATTTGTTTAACATGAATTATGAGTAAGAACTTTCTTTAAACTATCACTGTCATTAAGAATTCTAGGTACCATGGTTGTCCAACTATAATCACATTTCTACTGTTCTGGTACTGATATAAGAATATAAAGGGTACTTTGTCAATATTTATTAAAATCACATTATTGTGTTAAGAAAAATTGCCAAAAATAAGAAGAACACAGGGTTTATCACATTATAAAATGCACCTGCTTCCCAATGATCTCAACCTCTTGATGTCCATGTCCTTGTGTAGACTCCTTCGGTTGAGTATGGGCATGACCTGCAACTTGTTTCCAAGTAGAAAATGGCAAAGGTGACCAGATGTATGTGATTACATGTAGGTGCTTATGCTCTTAATATTGTAGTGTCTAGAGTCTTGGAATGCTTCTCTCTCCTTTTTTGGCTTTAAGGAACAAAGCAGTCTTGTTGGGAAGCCCCTGGGGCACGGAATTGTGGACAGCTTCTAAGAATTGAGGGTTGCCTGTCATTCATAGCAAATTAGTAAATCAACAAAGACCTTAAGTTTAAAATCTAAGGAACTGAATTCTACCAATAATATGAGTGAGCTTAGAAGTAGACACTTTCTCAGTAGAGCCTCAGAGAAGACTGCAGCCCTTATTGGCAACCTGATCACAAACTTGCTAGAGCCCCAAAATGCATAGAAACTGAGATAATAAATGTGTGTTGTTTAAATGTGTGAATTTCTTGGTAATATTATTATGTGACCAGGAACCAATACAAGTACTATAGTTTCATAAAAACAATTATTAACAATATACATATTAACATTACATGGTTGACCTTAAAATAAAACTTCCTAATTACTGATTGAAATTTTGAGAGAATTCTTTATGTTCTTATGTTCATGAGCCTACCCACCTTTTTACATATATGATATATATTTAAGTTTTATGTATAAGATAAACCCTTTACATATGAATTGTAACTCTCAATGGGTTGAACTGCAATATAACAGTCAAACTAGAAAATGTCTCCTTTGCTTCTTTGCTGAATTATTTATTTTCTGGATAATATGTCACTACATATGTAATAGTCTCACTGTGAACATATTAATGATTCCAACCTGCTGTGTTTCAATTAATTCAATTGTTATCAGTTTTCCACTAACATTGCAAGATGGTAACAAAGAATCTATGATTCAGGCAATTATAGCTTCATTATGAAATTTCAGGAGTTGCTAAAAATGATGTTCAGCATTTTTGCAGTTCTACCCATTTAAAATTCTTTTTTCCATAAATCAAAGGCAGAAAATTCTTCCTAACTATTCTAAAAATACAGATCTAAGTGTTGAATTAAATAAACTAAATGCCTTTTTTCTGGCAAATAAATACTCACATAAAAATAATAAAATCAATTGTTTAAAACAAAAGAAAGTTTTATATCTTATATAAGGCTAACACATTACTCTTGACCATAGTTTTATTGTTTGTAATCAAATTCTCCAAGAACTAGAATGATGAAGCAATTAACTCTTCATAAATTAAACCCTTTAATATATCATACTTAGGATGTCAGGTGGAGTGCAATATAGTTGTTCTGTGAGTTCTTTGATGTCCATATCATAGTTTAAGAAAGAAATTATCGGAACGAAAAATACATTTTCAAGCGATAGGTCATGAATGTATACGAAAGATGTCTGGACACTTACCCTGTTCTAATTTAGACCTGCCTAAGAAAACCTGCCCAACCACTTCTAAATTATGTTAACTATGCCTGCCTCACTTAAATTATATTTTATTATATTAAAATATAAAACTATATTACAGAATCTTGGTTTTAAAAGATGCATTTTACTATTTTAAACAAATTAATAGTCAAAGCTAGGGTTGGACTTCTGTTTGATACCTAAGATATACAAATGGGAAAGGGCTTTGTCTCAATGTCTTTAGTTCTTAGACAAAACAAAAAAATTAGTTTTTAGATGAGAGAAAGAGAGAGACCAATAAAAAGCTGTGTATGTATTTTTTTCATTTACATGTATATAAATAGAAGCACATAGTATAAATGTTGTCTAAAAGAACAAATAATTGTAATTTACAGTCTTAATCTTCTAAGTCAGAGGTTGGTAAACTCTTTCTGTGCAAGACAAGATAGCAAATATTTCTACTTTGTAATCTATAAGATCTCTGCTGCAACTATTAATCTCTATCACATAACATGAAGGCAGTCATAAATGATATGCCAATGAATGGTTGTGACTGTGGTCTAATAAAAGTTTACCTACAAAACAGATGACTGGTCACATTTGTCCCATAAGGCTGTACTTTACTCGCATCTGTGTTAAGGGAATTCAAAATCATGAGTCTCAATGATCAAAAGATCATACTGATAGACCAGAATATGATAAAAGTATGAGGGTTTGAGCTGTAATAAAGCCAAAAATTAAAGAGTATATTAAAGTTGTGATGAATTTTGATTTTGCAGGTTGGGAAGAATCTCACAGAGACAGAAAAAAGTGAGTGAGCCGAAAACTCTCTGAGAAAAAGAACAGAGAGAAAAACATGCCATCAGTATGGCGTTGCCTAAATAGGAAATTACAGATCACAATATTGAAAGTGCATTTTTAAAGTCATAGGCAATTATGGGCTTGATAGGAACTTTTCCTTCTATCCCCATAAAAATCTGTAGTCAAGTCTGCATTGCTTACACGAATCTCTGAATAAATACATTTTGAGGCATCAAAGCGAGTTGAATTTGAGGCCTCAGGTGGATGTGCAGCAAACACCAGAAAAAGAGCTGGAAAACAAAACACTTTTTATGTAACTTTATATTACCCCTTGCTATGTGGGGTCTGGACAGATGGCTTCCATGAGTGGACAAAAGCTAATGTTTCTTAGTGAAGTCGAATCTGCTTTTAAAAGCACAAGAAAAATCACACCGGGTTTATTCCTATTAGCATTATTCCTCCCAAGAATGTTCAATAAAATGCAGTCAAATAAAACCAAGTTGACTTTCCCAAATGTCCACAAGAACACTCTGGGGCCCCATAATACTTTATTTCCTAGTTTATCCTTTCCTGCTGGCCTTCCCCATAAAGTGAGATGTTGGTGAGTAAACCCCAAGAAAAATTTTACCTTTTCTTGTTTTATTCCAAAATTATGCTACCAAAATATGTATCATTTGATCTTGTTCTGTTATTAGCCAATAACTAAGTGCAAAGTTAAATGCTACACAATATTTCGTTCTTTGAAATAAATACTATATATATATATACTTTTTCCTATACGATAAATAAAAATGCTATAGAAGAGTCAAAAGCCTTAAAAGTGAACATAAGTAATTTTATTGTTTGACTTTCTCTTTTTATAGTTCAGTCTCAAGGATAGAAGTTTTATCTGTTTGAACATATTTCTTTGGCCAAAATTTTAAAAATGCAAATTCAAATTCTGACACTGTTAAAACAAGAGACAAAATACTGAACTACCAAAAGTTAAAGTATGGCCATCATAGGAGATATTTTAAGTCCTGTTGTCTTTTCTGCACCTTGCTGCCCATCTCTTTTAAACTTTGGCAAACACTAAGGTGGATAATATTTTAGTTTTTAATTTACAACTTATCCTTATATAAAACATTGGCATTAGAGTAAAACCTTCAAGATTCTTTTTTCTCCTATCTTTAGTCATATAACTTAACTCTATAAATCTTCAATAATCCTAATCTACCAAGACCAATATTCAGAATCTGTTAATCTGCTCTGGTTTTCAACCTAATTTTTTTTTCCATGCACCACAAGAACACTATTATAATTTTTCCCTGAGATTCTACAGATTTTCAATGACTATCTACAGAAGAAACATTTATTTTGAAGCATTAATTAATAATATGGGTTGAAATTCTTAAACCCTCCTGTAGCCCAGCTTTTGTATTGTAATGTATCAAAAGGGAAGAATATGTTTCTCTGCTCTTTGTGACAAGTCCTGCATCTTGTCTTATTTAATGGAAAAGAAGCAAACCTGATGCAAGAAGAGGTTTGAAATGGTGACTGAGTATTTTTACTTCTTCTCTGGAAGAACCTGCCACCATCATGGAAACATGACCAGGTAGACCTGCTGGAAAGATAAGAGATGTGTAGAGGAAACAAAATTGTCTGAGGTAAAACCATTCTAGACCAGAGAGTTGCCCTAACCAACCTATTAGCACCCTTAAGTAAGATCAGGTAAGATCAGTAGAATTTTACAAACAGCACATAAACTCAGGAAAATAATAAAATTGGGGTTATCTATTTCTTGAAACTGAATAAAACATGTATAAGCCAATGGGTAAAGGATATGTCTCAAATTTCACGGAGATACTCTTTTGTGATAAAAAGGCAGGGGACAAAATGTAATGATCTGTTCTTTTCTCTTTGTCATATGTTAAATTTAATTCATAACGTCTGTCATTTCTTAAATTGATGGCTGGTTGTGGTGGCTCATGCCTGTAATCCCAGCTCTTTGAGAGGCAGAGGTGAGAGGATTGCCTGAGCTCTCAAGTTCAAGACTAGCCTGGGCAACATGGAAAAACCTCGTCTCCACAATTAAAATAATAAAGAAAACAAATTAGCTGGGCATAGTGGCACATGCCTATAGTTCTATCTACTTGGAAGGCTGAAGCAGAAGAATCACGTGAGCCCAGCAGGTCGAGGCTGTGAGGCTGTGAGTGTGCCACTGCACTCCAGCCAGGGCGACATAGTGAGACTCCGATTCAAAAATAAATAAATAAATAAAAAGAAAATAAAATTGATTATTTGAGAGTACAGATAGTGATAAACACAAGATACTTAAACTCTTTTTTAAAGGATTAAAATGCTCATGTGTATAGTTTTACAAGTAAAGCATGATTTATCCTACTTTCACCAGGATTAATACTTGGCACAAAAAATAGTCTAAAGAATATTTTTAAAGAATACAGAAATAGCCCCCTCCCAAGTCTACCAACTCTCTACCTTTTGCCGAGTAATATTACTACATCGTCTACTGATGTCTCCTTTGCCTCTCATCCCTGATATTTCTTATCCCAGAAATAACTGAGAGCTCTAATCAAACTAACTGCCAATCAAATAACTTCTGCTTCTTTTGGTTTGTGTTTTGTGTATACACGTCAAAAAAAGGAGAATGTGTATGTACAGTGCCTCATTATATTCTAATGTGTACTAAATATCCTCAAAAAATTAAACATGATTAAATGCCTCTTCCAAAGTTTTATTTTCTGTCTATAGGTATATTTTGTTAATACTAGTTATGTCACTCTATTAGGTTGAAGTGAGAATAAAATTTGAAAATAATTTTATATTTTACAAAGCTATATAAATGAAAACACAATTAAATAATGACAACAAGACCTACCTAAAGATCTGTGTAATATCTTAAAATCTAAGTTAATTAATGATTTTGCTTGTAATAATTTGAGATAAGTTAAACAGGAAGGTGGGGAGTTTTTGTTGATGATGTGAATGAACTTATTAAAACAAATGAATAGATTTTAAAGTTATTTCATCTGACTTAACAGTTCAATTTCCTTACCCATCACCATGAGATCAGAAGAGTCATCCAAAACAGTAGATAAAGGCATTTGACAGATGCTAAGTGAATGCAATAAAATGAACATCACATAGATAGTAAATACTAGGAACGCAGTCTAGCATAGAACCAGAAGTCAAAGTTTTGAGAATTTATACTGATTTCTGTGGGTTACGCTAAAGAAAAACAATTTTCCATCTTCTTTATGCTTCACTGTATCTTTTGGTGAAGGTAATGCATCACTCACCTCACAGAATTCTTACCATCACTGAACTTCCTTACAAGAAGGATCATGTGCACCACAATAAAGTATGGTCACCTAAAATAATAGCATTCAAAAACTTTAGTAAAAGAGAAGGAGTAAAAGAAAATAAAAACTTTTGAATTCTTAGCAGTTTCTAAAAAACATATTTCCAGAGTGGTCTATGACACATTTGATGAATGCAAACGTATGATAAAACAATCAAATTTTTAAAAATTTTTGTTTTTATATAATATTTTTTAACCGCTAAGATATGAAATAGAGTTGTGTGTTCCCCAACTTATTCTTTTACATTCTTCAGATTCAAATGGAAAGGTGACACGGCCAACACTGGTATCAAATAACTCTTGCAGTAGTTCAACCCCAGCTTTCCAAGAGTCTGACTTTTTTTTTTAACTATAAAAAGAAAAGATTAACTGGCATGTTTCAATTATTTTACTTTTTACTATTTATTCAGTTTAATCAGCTTTCTTGAATTGTCATATTTTATTTCTAGTCAGTACCAGCTGCAAAAACAATTGCTTCTTATGAGAATCATAAAATGAACTGCTATAGAAATGGGAAATGGTATTGTTTCCTTCTCATTCCCATCTCCCATCAACAATTTACAATTTCAAAGCAGCATTAGCTCAATATAGTAAGAAACAGCTGCTTAATTTACTTTAATTGTCAGGCAATATCTCATGTTATCCAGATAGCAAATTCAGCAGATTCTTGAGAGCATGTGTTTATTGTTCTTCTAGTGCTCACAGAAAACCATGCTTTACTCTCACAAGACAAAGGTTCCAGAGAATCACACTTTGCAAATAAAAAACACAAACACAGACTTTCCCCAACACTGGCTTAGTCATTGTGAGACCACATTGTGACAGGTATCTTGGGTACCAGTAGCTGGAAACAAGAAACAATTCTAGTTGACCTTGTAACACTATTGCTTCCAGTGTATGATCATGATTTAACCAGCAATAGAGAAAGTTACCCTGATCACAATTGTTTCTGTGAATGTGCATCTTGTCTCTGACAGTCTGTTCTTAGTGAAATAGGGAATTTACTGCGTTTTAAAATTCTCTGAAATGACGACACTATACTGAAAAATGCGACAGATGAAAACTCACCACCATATTACAAAATTACCTTCATTCTTCTCTATAGGTAACATATCTTGTGATATGAGCAGTGGAGAAGACTGTTATAGTAAGGCTGAAGAAATGGTTGGACTCGCACTTTTTAAATTATTAGTCTCTTGTTAAATTTTATTTACTACAATTTTATTCATGATATTTTACCTGTGTTCATAAGTAACATTGTTATATAATTTTCTTATTATTTTTGTCAAGTGTGCTACGACCACTATAAAATGAATTGTATAATAATAATCCCTTCTTTTCTTTCCTCTAAAATAATGGAGTAAAGTTGCTTTATGAGTAGTAATTACCCTTAAAACAATCATACTTTTGGTGACTGATATTTTCAATTTGTGCATAAATCAATTTTGGCAAACTATTTTCCCACAAATGTATCGATTTTATTTGACTTTTCACATATATTGGCACACATTTGTTGATACCCTTGAGAGCTTTATACCTATGTCATCTTTTTTCTTGCATTGATTTGTGCCTGTTTGGCTTTTAAGTTTGTTTTTTTAAATATTGTTTTAAATATCTAGGTACTTTTCATTTCCACATAAATTATAGAATCACCTTACCAATTCTTAAGGAAAGCTGGTTTGGATTTTGAGTGGGATTGTGCTAAATCCATAGTAAAAACTATAGACAACCAAATTCCTAACAAGTCTGTTAATACACCTAGATCTTTATTTTATCTTATCAAGTTTTATAGTTGCCCCTGTGCACATCTCTAAATCAACAGATCATGGAAATGCAACAAAATCTAAGCAAGATAAATACAGATATTATGTCACACAAAAAAGCTCACTAAAAATATGCAAAGAGTTACGTCAACAGTTTAGAGGGAACAGTCTATACAAAGTCAACCTCACTAATGACACCAATTGCAAGTTTGGGGAGATTCCCAGATTCTGGCATTTTCAAAAAATTGCTGGAAAGAATCACAGAACTCACTAGAAGCTGTTTACACATGTTTACAGTTTATAACAAAGAAATGATGTAGATTGAAATAATTCAGGGAAAGAAGCACCTGGAACAGACTCCAGGAGAGTAGGAAATGTAGAGCATCCAGTTGTCCTTGCCTTCAGGGGTCAAGACGGCATGACTCTCCTGGCACCAAGGTGTGACAATATGCATGGAGTAGGGCAATTAGAAAAACTCTTTCAAACTTCAGTGTCCAGAGTTTTTACTGGGGCTTCATTATGTAGGCATGGTTAATTGCCTGTGTGTGTGTTCTCAGCCTCTATCTAGCCCCTCTCTTGGTAAACAGAAAGTATGTGACTGACTGACTGTCTCTACTCTAAAGCGATTACTGATCTTTCAAGGGTGGTCACTCACCCCAAATATACACTGTGGCCAGTTTCAATGCTAAATCATATTATTAAACTCTCTGGTAACCCAAGGTCTACAAGCAAACAGACACACTTTTATAAGGCAAAGTTCAGACCTCTTTTGTGGCAAGATTAAATGACTTAATAAAGAAACACTTCATAACCAAATTTTTTTAAACAGATGATTATTTTAAAAATCCCTTGAAACAGTGAAGGAAAATAAACACTTTGTAAATAAAGTATGTATTGAAACAAATCACATCCATATTTTCATATATTAACCATTGTCATTTTTGTACTATATTGTGACTTTTGCAAAACTACACTTTTGAGGAGTTGAAAAAGACAGAAATTTATGACAGAAAAAACTTAAAATGTTTGCTCTCTATCTTTTTAGAGAAAAGTTTTCCTGTTTAGATCTACATTTTGATGAAAATACAACATATCAGAATTTGAGGGATACAGAAAAATGGTATTAGAGGTAAATTTATGCTCTAAATACCTATACTAGAGATAAAGAAAAGCATAGAATTAATGATTAAAAACCTTGATCTTAATGAACTAGACAAGAAAAACAGAAAAGAGATCTATTTTGCCAAAAGTGACACAGAAATAATTTTTATTAGTATGATAGTGTGATATCTTCAAAAAAATCTCTTAGGACAAAGAAAACAATAATTTTAAGAAAAGATAAGTTTTATCAAAATTAAAAACTTAGCTCATGAAAAAGTACTGTTAAAAATATAAATTTTCAAGTCACAAACTGATAAAACAATTTCAAGTATTTGATAAAGAATTTGTACCCCAGCCGGGCTCGGTGGTTCAGCCTGTAATCCCACGTTTTGGGAGGCTGAGGTGAGTGGACTGCCTGAGCCTGTGGGTTCGAGACCTGCCTGGGCAACTTGGTGAGACCTCATCTCTACAATAAATCAAAAAAAGAAAAATCAGCCGGGCATGGTAGCGCGCGCCTGTAGTTCCGGCTACTCGGAAGGCTGTGGCGGATGGGGGGGGGGGGGCGGGGGGGGCGGGGGGGCGGGGGGGGGGGGCGGCCCGGGCGCGGGCGGGCCGGGGGGGG
>CAUYQG010070769.1:0-24856 GCA_963574415.1 Tarsius wallacei | reverse complement strand
TCCCAAAGCACGGGATTACAGGCTGAGCCACCGAGCCCTGCTGATTACTGTTTCTTTTTTTTTTTTTTTTTGAGTTGGAGTCTCACTCTGTCGCCCAGACTGGAGTGCAGTGGCCGCTCCCGGCTACCGCAGCCTCAACATGCTGGGCTCCGGCGATCCTTCCACCTCAGCCTTCCAAGTAGCTGGAACTACAGGCGCGTGCTACCACGCCCGGCTGATTTTTTTATTTATTGTAGAGATGAGGTCTCGCTTGCCCAGGCGGGTCTCGAACCCGCAGGCTCAGGCAATCCACTCACCTCAGCCTCCCAAAGGCGCAGGATTACAGGCTGAGCCACCAAGCCCGGCTTGATTACTGTTTCTTAAGAGTACATTGCTGAACATTTGCTAGTTTCTTTTGGAGGTATCATTATCTTCTGAGTCTTTAAATAACCTAGCATTAGCGTTTATACATTTGTGGAGACGGCCACATTTTCTGACTTTAACAGGAGTTTTATAGGGATACCCTTTCACTACTTAGTCTAGCCTATCATTCTGACCCTATATAGGCAGAACTTGCATTCTGGTTCTCTAGATGGCTGGATAGCTGCCTTTGTACAGAATTTTGATGGGGCAGCTGGCTAGGCTCTGCTATTCAGCAAGATCACTGAATGAACTCTGCTACCAGCCTGAGTTGCTATAAGGGTGCTGCTCTGGCAGTTGCCTCTGATCTGGCAGGGCCGTGGGGTATATTAACTATCCAGGTATTGCTATTTGAGGTCAGTTGTTGGCCAGAGTTGCAGAAAGAGCTCTGAAGTTAAGAGGATTGGGATGAATGGACCAACTTCTATGTTCAGTAGAAATGCATGGTTGAGATTTGCCTCCCTCCCTGGGAAGAGTCTGGAGGTTGACTTTTAGACCAAAAGAAGAATGTATTGAACTCCCAGGTGTGGCAGAGCTAATATCTGCATCTTACCAAAATTTGCTGCTGTGGTTTTCTCTCT
The DNA here is from genome assembly GCA_963574415.1 of Tarsius wallacei. Classification (NCBI taxonomy): domain Eukaryota; kingdom Metazoa; phylum Chordata; class Mammalia; order Primates; family Tarsiidae; genus Tarsius; species Tarsius wallacei. The sequence goes on along the minus strand of CAUYQG010070769.1, from coordinate 23,876 downwards.
CCCTGGGCTGGGGGTAAGCTTTGGGGATACAGAAAATGCAGATTAAGCTCCTGACTGCAGTAGATCTTATGTCTGCTTGTTGTGAAAATTCACTTCATCCTTCTTCCACCTTGGTGACCTTCTCCCACCCTGGGCAGGGCACTGGGGTAGTGTCTGAGGTTGGGTCTGGAGGTTGGCCACATAAAAATTCAAGCCAAGTAGCCATTCCCACCTCTTCTGGGAATGACCAGCTCAGCTCTGTGGGTGAGCTACACTGCTAGCTGTTACCTCTGATTAAGCACCATTGCTGGTAGGTACTCTGAACTTTTACCAAAATCGGTGCACTGGTTTGTGGGGGCTCTACCTTCTTGCTTTGCTCTCGCCTGAACCCAGGTAGTCTGGCCATTCTGTTTTTCCCTACCTTCCCTGTTTCCCATGAGGTGAGAATGGGCCGGGTTTCCTGGAAAGTGTCTCTGAATGCTAGGGAAGTTGAATGTCTCCCTTTTCCATTATTTTTTTCTACCGTAGAAACCGAGGGCCCTAGGGAATTTTATCTGTGTGGCACTGTGCTGACTTGGGAGAGAGGAGGGGCAGTGTGGTAAGAGTAAAATCATTTCTCCTATCCTTTCCCTGTGGATTTTTATCTAGTTCCATGGAACACACAAGTGACATAGGCCTATTCTCACATTTTTGGTTTTTTATCAAGGTGTTTTTGTCTGTGGATAATTGCTAGCTGATCTTTCTGTGTGGCAAGTGAAGCCTGGGACCTCCTCTTCTGTCATCTTGCTGATATCACTTCAACTTGCCATTATTTTTAATGGGCTGCTAATATATAAGCTCTGGTTGTCTGTAAAAATCAATCCAAGGGAAAGAGAATCATTTGACTCAAGATCGAAACCGAGGACTTGCAGTGATGGGTTGGCTAGCTTCCCAACAGTAGGGCCTTATAAACTACCAATGGGCCTTGGACCATATTTTTAGAAATGGTGCCTTGAGGCCAGCAATCCCAAAAGGTTGAATGCGATCTCCTAGTCTACCTGGTAAACCCTCAGGCTGGCGCCTGCTACCACAACACACTTCCTCAATAAAGCAACTTTACTAACTGCACCCCTTTGTCTCCTCATCCCACCCTCCTTCCCCCCAGCCATCCACCAGGACAGTTGAAAGCCTGTGGGTGCCAGGGGAGGAGGTAGAGTCATCTATATCAAGTAAACAAACAAACAAAGCACTTAGAGATGGGTTTCTTGGACTGTGCTACAAAAAGGGATAATGATTCTTTCTCAGTGTACTTATTGACATTCACTGAGCAGCATATAGTTTATTTTAGCTAGAGTTTGTGATGTAGCATCTATATTTAATTCCACAAGCTGTCAGGCAACTCATATATTTACAAACACAATCCCGGAAACAATGTGTTTGCTGGTCACAGCTGCATCTGTAACATCTTGGGAGCTCTGTGCTGTTCGGCACAGCTCAGGGCATTATCATTTTACATTCTGGTCTGTGCCAAGGTCCAAATAGGGCAGAGCTTGGGCTAAAAGTTCAGATTCAATGACAGGCCTGGCAGGAAGCCAAGAGCAAGAGTAACATTGAGGACTGTGGGTCATAATGGAGAGTTGCTTGTCAGCCCCACCTCAGTTCTGCAGGCTGCACAATGATGAGCAATTTCTGTGATTGGCTTGGGTTTATTTTGGCTGCCTAGGCCTTAAACCACCCTATGTGTACATGGAAGCTCTGCTAAGAAGGGAACTAGGGCTTAAGCAATGGAAGCCAGGCTGGTGGGAGGAGCCAGGGGCAGAGAAGCATTCCTCTCTTGAATGTGGAAGCAGCTCGTTGTCAACAAAGGGTGTGGAGTAGATGGCTAAGTTTCAGTAGCTGGACCCAGGAGAGTGGCTTGCTATGCCCAAGAGTAGGGGCCAAATGGCCCAATTCAGGCAATCTTGGTAACAGGAGGGCCAATCTATTGGTCAGAATTCCTTGAGAGGAATGCCAGGTTGTGATGCAGTTCAGAAACAGGCAAAAGGCAGGCAATTCTTGGAAGTCTGTCTCTGTACAACAGGAGGTGAGGAAGCTGAGACCAGGGGGCTCAAAAGCCAGCAAGAGTGCAAGCTCCTTACACCTTAGATAGACATACTGAGATTGGCCAGAAAGGAGGGTGATGAAGGACTTGGGCACAGCCTCAGGGTTTGGGGATATGAGGGAAGAGCATTGCAACTCAAGGGTGTATAGGAAACCAGCAATTATGGGTTGGCCCAGGTTGGGGGAATATGTCTGACCTTATGGTTTTTGAGACAGTGCAATTGAAACATCACTGCTTTCTCACAAAGCCATGCTGACAGGCCATCTAAACCACCTCTGAAAAAGCAGGAAGCTTAAGTGCCCTTATCCAAGCCAGGAAAATGATTTTAGGTGAATCTCACTTTTGCACTCTAAGATTTTAGACTTTTCTTCAATTTATAGCAACTTTTTAAGTGAGAATGACCTAGAAGAGCATAGGATAGTCTCATGTGAACACAGCTCCCTTATTAAAGTCTGTGACTGTTAGGTTTATAGGTCATTTACAAGTTATTAAGGACTTTCTTTAGAGAACATTATTGGCTTCTCTGTTCCTGACTTTCCTTCTCTGTAAAATGGGCATAATAACAGCATCAACTTCACAACATTTGGTAAAAATTAAATGAGTTAATGCATAGAAAGTGTTTAGATCTAGTACATAGTAAGCAATATCTACACATAACTGGAGGTGATTATAATGGCATCTCTGAAACTCATGGGTTTCATATTTTGACATTTTCATTTTACCATTAGAACACATAAAATAGAATCAGAACAAGCTCTAGGCCTAGCATTGAGAGACCCAAGTTCAAGTCCTGATTTTTTCTCAAACCAGTGGTGAGACCTTGAATAACTTATGAACTTCTATGACCATAAGTTTTCTCATCTATTAAACAATGAAGAGGATCCCATCATGAGCTCTCAACTGGAGAGTTATATTAAAATCTTCTGCAGGGTTTTTCAAAATATTCCAAATTAGAAAAATATATCCTAGCCCCAGACATCAGTTATTTCCTTCTCTGTTTCCATTCCACTCCCACTGTCCCTACATACACACACTACCACATGCTCCAGGCTGCTGAGGACCACTGGGCCAGGTCATCTCAAGGATGCCACCCCATTCCCCTAGTTCCATGACATGATCTGGTGGAAATTAACCAGGGACCAAAGGCTGCAGGAAGTCAAAGTAACGATTATCAGCACAGAGCCTAGTTTTAAAAGGCTCCTTGGAGAAAACTAGTCTAAAAGATGTGATAGACCATTGTAGACTCCGAGACAGGGAAGGTAGGAGTGAGTACAATAACAGGTTTTATAGCCAGCCTAATGGGGAATCAAGTGACCACCGGATAAAGGCTAACGGGCCTTGGATTGAGCCTACTGCTGCAGTCATTAACTATGGAGGACAGGGAGGGGGCCCACTGAGGTTACACGGAGTGATCAGTTGGGACATCCAAAGGCTAAGGGCACATTTAAAAAAAAAATCAGAAACCTTACCTTCTCAGGCTTCAGTTTTCTTACCTATAAATAACAACAACAACAACAACAACAACAAAAACCCTGTATTGAATGAGGTGGTGTCTCTTCTGGACTCTTTTTGGCTCTAATCACCTGTGATGAAGAAATGGAAAAAAGAGTAGTGAACGCACAGAGTACTCATCATGGGCCAGGCTCTTTTTAAGAGCTTTGCAAATATTAACTCTTTTAATCCCACAATCCTATGAGGTAGGGCTATTATTGTTATCTTTTTTTACTTAGCAGATGAGGAATTTGAGGCAAAAGTTGGAACCAACATAGAAAGTCAGACGGCCAGGCTGTATAATCTATGCTCTTAACCACTCCATTTGCTGTTGCTGATGGGGGTCACAGTGCCAGGAAGAGAAAAGTGGATTGGTTCTTATGGCCACAAGGATTTCTTAAAGGAGGAGAATAATGAATAGTTTTGAGGAAAGTTGATCTGCACAGAGACGAGGTTTTCAAGGCTTTTGGATATGCAGTTTTTCATTTAGAGGCTTTATTTGATCAGCAATGCCATCTCTCTCTTGGTTGGAGACCCCTTGACCTGATGGGAGGCACATAGATAGCGGGGCCTCCCTGGTGTGCACACTCTGACCCTGGCTATATCACATGGGACTCTGGGCAAGCCTGTCAGTTAGCTTGTCTCACCAAGGAAAACGCCAAGGACACCCGACAGGCAAGTATGAAGCCTCAGCAACTGACAGATGAATCTGTCCTTGATAAGTGAAGGGCTGGTTATCACACAGAGAAACCTATAAATTCGGGGCCCCCAGGGCATAGAGCCCACAAGGTCCAAAGTCACTAAAGCTGTATGTGTTTGTTGTGTGTGTGATTTTTTTCAAGCTTATTATAGAATTCTCAAGTCCTTAGTTTTGTTCCTGCCCCAAAAGGGCAAAGATTGGGTCTGTCTTGTTTACCAGGTTTAATCGCATCACCTGAGATAGTCCTTGTGCATAGACATTACTTGATAACTGATTGACTGTTTGATAGACAGGTGAGTGAGGATGCAGAGCTGAGTTCTGGGTCTCAGAGTCAGGATATCTGAGCTTCTCTTCTGCTTTCTTGTGGAGTGGCCTCTAGAGAGTTTCTTTGCTCTCCCAGCCTCCTCTCTTAAAGGTTTCAAATTAATGTACGAACATTTAGTAAACAACAGTTATGATTAGCTCTTATCTTTGCATAAATAACCATTAATATTGCAAACTTGATTCTATATTATATCCTCACCAATGTTTAGTCATTTACTGACTAGCTGTGCAGAGATACATCCACTGTCTCATGCCAGTCCTGGGAGTCAAGCTCAAGGTCTTATCATGGAGCCTGGGAATGACAGTGGCAAGAGTTGTCACCCTTGCCTGGGTTCAAATGAGGGAATGATGGGAGCTGATGAAGCTCTATGAAGTGTAACCAGGAGCACACTGTCAAGGCAAGAGCACTTTGGTTAGTCTCTGTTGAGGCTGGCAGAGTCTTCCAACAAGAGGGGAGAATAAAAGTCACTGATCTGTGCTGATAGCACCCCCACATTCACCCTTGCCCTTCAGAATGTCCTGTCATTTATCCTTTCTACCTTCCCTTTCTGGTAAAAACAGGAGGTTTTTGCATCAAAATGCTGCGGATGTCAAGAACAAATAGCACTTTCTGTTAATTTTTTTTTAACCACTGACACCCTCCAATTTATTCAAGAAAACATCTCCTCAATAGAGAAGGCCAATTAACCACTTAAATGGCTTGAAAACTTATTTAATGTCACTGCCTAATCACTTTATGAAATGTCACTGCTTCAGCACGCAAACATGTCTGCTTGATTCTTACCTCCCCTCTCTTATGTTTCACTCCCTTCTGCAACACAGAGCTTCCTCCCAGAGAAGGCTGGACTCTTCATGCTTCTCCCCTCACATATGTGGCCCTTATGTTTGCATTGAATGATGGAGTTTCCACACTGGGTGGGATCCTAGGGAGCATCTTACCTCAGAAATCACGTTGCTGATGACTAAAGTGAGGCTTCCAGAGGGAAGAGACCTGCCTGGGTGCCAACTTGCCTATTTAAAAAAAAAGTTGTAAGTCATATAACTTGGTCTGTAAAGTGTAAATACTATGGGATCTAGGGTAGGTAGAGCTGGAGGTTCTGTCACTGAAATATGTGACCTTATACAATTTGCTTAGTTATTTCTAGCCTTAGTGTTCTCATCTGTTAAAAGGGGAGATTTGATTATATGTGCTTTCATAAGCTGTAACTACCACACAAATATGAAATGATTTGTACTGGTATTTATTCATGATAATTAAAACTAACAATTTTATTAGTTATGATATTTTTCTCAGCCCCTTTTACTTTTTCTTCAGGCTTATAACCATAGCTTAGCCATACTCTTAACTCCTCCAAGACACATATCCTCTGGGACCATTTTCAATGAGGAAACCTCTATGTCTACCTTACTTGCCAAGATTTAGTGCACTAGAGGCTGATCCTCAACTCCTAATTGTTCTGACTTTTGTCACACTTAGCATAAATGGATATTGAAAACAATAGGAGGGTGCAAAGGAATCCCAAAAATGTCCACACCTGAATAATGGCCTCAGAGTGGTGGAGACACAACTCTTCAAAGCCCTACCATTTGAAGTTCACATGCCAACTTCTCATGCGACCTCATCTATACTTGAATTTCTCCATTGACAAGACTCTGACCCATTTAATTCATAGCTTAAAGAACAGATTTGAGCTAATGCACTCGGCAAAGAAAAACTCATGACTTGCTCTACCTGTACCTTTGGTGCAAAGCTAATTTATTATTTGTTTAGGTGTAAAACTGTCTTGAGTATGGTCTAAGTAAGTGAAATTATTCGGCTTTCACAGGTAGATTTATAATTTTTTTCATCAAGGAGCCAGCTTAGCCATTACTTTAATATACTACTGTATAACATAGAGGCTTACTTACACAGTCAGCTGAGGACTAGGAGGATTGATGGGAACAGAATGGGGAAGGTGCTGTTTTATCCCACCACAAATTAGCAGAACCCGGAAGTTGTGAGCATTTAGACAGTTAACATTTGCTTGACAGGTTGCTGTTACCAAATTTCTAAAGATATTATTTGTGGAGCATAAACAGGAGATGGCCAAAAGCTGTTCTCCTTAAAAAACCTGATTTTTGCACAACTGTCAATGCAGCAATAATTTTGTCCTTTTTTAAAAGGTGAAGGAAAACATTCTAGGAATATTTTTGAAAGAAAGTTTTGAAATCTGTTTAAAACTTCTCTTTCTTAAAAAGAGATTTTTTAGTCAAAATGTCTTCAGATCCTGAGAAAAACCAACGAAGCGGAAACCATATGATTCCAAGGCCAGGTTTTGCAGAGGAGCCGTCAGCACTGAATGCCAGAGTTCTTGCTGCGCTCAGCAGACTCGGCCCGGCAATCAAAACTGTTTGAATCTAAAGCTGATACTCCTATAACCAGGCAGGTTCTCGCACATTGTGAGCTCTGAAAAAGCATAATTATAAACAAAGAGTGACAAGAAGCACACGTTGACTTAATATAGCTTGCTTCTTTCAAAGAGCCCACAGTTTTTCACATGTGTGAGCTCACCTGTCCTTAGAAAACCCTCAATTGGTGAGTGAGGTGATGGCTATACTACCATGTACAACACAAGAGGCCAGCACACCAGGAGGTTAAGTAGCTGGGCCAAGGTCACATGTTGTCACTAGCTCACAGTGACTGCCGATGAGATGAATTGGCTCATCAAATGTTTTTGAGGGGCTGGGAGTGGTGGTGCAACACTGTAATCTCAGTGCTTTGCAGGGCTTAGGTGGAAGGATTGCTTGAGCCTAGGGGTTCGAGGCTGTGGTGAGCTATGATTGCGCCTCTGCACTCCATCCTGAGTGACAGATCAAGACTTTGTCTCAGAAAAAAAATGTTTTTGAGGACCAACTATGTGTGTGTCTTGAGATTACAAAAGATTAAAAAAGGCCTCTGACCTTAAGCAGTTCATAAACCAGGCAGGGTGTGGTGTGACTCAGCTGAGTTAGGGGGGATGATCAGTATTACTCTGCTCGAGAAACTGCCATGCTAGCTTCTTCTCAAATGCAGAACAGTGGTTTTTCTTCAGGGAGCATGAAGAACTCTACCAGGTCAGGCGTTATGCATAACGGGAAAGGCTATAGTTGTCTTTGATGTTATGTGTCTGCATTATTTTTCTATTGCTGTGTACAAATCACCACAAACTTGATGGTATAAAGCATATGAATGTGCCATTTCATAGTTTTTGTGGGTCAGATGTGTGGGTACAGGTTAACTGGGTCCCCCGCTCAGGGTCTCACCAGACTGAAATCCAGGCACTGGCCAAGGAAGCAGTTTTCACTCAGGACTCAGGGTCCTCTTCCAAGGTCACATGGTTGTTGGCAGAATGTTTCCTTGAGGTTCTATGACTAAGGTTTCCATATTCTTGCTAGCAGCTGACTGAAGACTGCTCTCAGCTCCCAGAGTCCACTTGGCCACATGGGCTCATAGGCAGTTCATAGTATGGCTGTTTTCTCTCTCACGGGCCAGTTAAACTTTTCTCTGACACTTCACTTTCCTCTAAAGGCTAACTTGATTAGGTCTGGCCCATCCAGGATATTGCTGAAAGTTATGCAAAAGTCTTTGTCCTCGCTGCTACCACTAGAATCTAGATTGTTATCTGCCATTTTGACTTGCAATGCATTCTGCAGTCATTGGACATTAACTCAAAGTCAACTGATTCACGACCAGAGCATGGGAGTGATATTACAGTCACAGGTCCTGCCAACACTCAAGAGGAGGGAGTCATGTAGGGCATGCACAGAGGACATGGGAATCTTGGGGACCCCCTTCTGAAAAGCCTGCTTTTCACGACGTCTTCCCACCTGTGTTTGTGCATCACCACCTTGCTGTGTTTGCTGCCTTGGCCTCCTGTGTCAGGTGGCTACGGCCTCCAAAATGAACATTCTCTCCTCCTCTTTGTCAATACACCTTTAAAAAAGTAGAGCAATATTTTAGAGAGGAATTAATCACTAATGGTGGAGTTTCAGATAATGTAATGAGCACTTGCTTTTGCATTGTCAATGCTTAGTGTAGTGCCTGGCACTTAAGAGTCCCCAATTTATGTTTCTTCAATACATGAGTATGTGAATGATTAAATGAAAAATATTTTGGGCATCCTCATCAGATTTCATCCATATAAAAAGTGCCTACCCACCCCCATGAGCAAGGCTGATTCCTCTTTTTAGTTTCAAATCTTTTTTTTTTTCCTGGTAATGCATGCATATTATAAAAACTCCTTGGGGATTTTTTTTCTTCTTTCTTATGATTTTATTTTTTATATTTAACTTTTTAATCCAACTGGAACTAATTTTCCAATGTTATGTATAAAATATTCCGTCCTCATGCAATTAGTCTGTGATGCTTTTTTTAATATACTAAGTTCTTATATATAATAAGGTTTATTTCTGAACTATCTATTCTACTTCATTGATCTGCTGTCCAATTTGTGTGCCAGTATCACCTATTTTAATTATTGGAATTTTATCATGTTTTAAGATCTGGTAGGGCAAGAGCTGTCTCATTATTCTTCTCTCAGCCCCTCCTTCTACCAGTTCATTAAGCAAGGGTCCGTCTCACTGCCTGCTCGAGCTCCTCAGGCCATCCAGCATACTTTGAAAAAGTCTGGACATGGAGTCGGACTTAGACTCATATTCTGCCCCTGCATTTTTCCTAGCTCAGCTCTTCTGAGTACCAGTAAAATGTAGACTTATAATAATGCCTATATGACAAATTTCCTTTGAGAACTGAGGCAGCTTTTAAGAGTCACCCAGCACACGGTAGGTGGTTGATACACACTAACTGGAGTGGAGGAGTGACTTTGAACACCCAGCCATTTGTACTCTGTCCTCCATCCTTCCGGACAGGGGTTGCAACTCTTCGGAAGACATCCTGTGTGAATGCGAAGGCACAGATATCTCAGACTCAGGCCAGACTTTAGGCTGGGAGTGTGCTGAGTGAATGCGTGGTTCCAGCCTCTGTGCAAATCCACATTGATTCAAAGGAAGTCTGGTAGTTTCGAGAACTGGAGCCTGCCCAGAGCATGAATCAAGTGTTGAAGCCCACATTGCCTGTCCTTACCGGAGTCCAGGAGTGCCAGAGAATTAACAACCATTGCCTCGCCCCGAGGGAGCCTATCTCTGGGCATTGACAGGCAGAGAAAGCTCTCAAGCCATGGATTACAGGTTCTTGGGGCTGAAGCTCGTTCTGGCCTGCACTGAAGGGGTGCTGGCAAAGGGAGATGGGCAGATTCTGACAGCCTGTGGCTAGAAATGAAAGGTTAGATAAATGATCACAACTCCAAGAAGCCCCATGATACTGAATGGTCTCTTGCATCTGCCCAGAAATTTATAAAGGTGACTGACTTTCTTTGGACAAAGGGCAGCCACTGAGAATCAGAGGCCCATGTTGATTCTCTAGGCAGCTAGGAATTTTGAAGGCCAGAATCTTATTGTTTTCCTGGCATCTTCCCTCCAGCTCAGAGAGGGCAGGGCATGTACTCATTCATTCCTTCCAGAAGGGTGTCTGAGGGCCTGTTCTGTGCACTTAGGAACTGGGATAGAAGCACACGACAGTGAGGCCCAGCCCTGTCTTTGTGGTGCTCTCACACTGCCTGGTGAAAGAGAGCACATTGGATGGAGAAGCTAGTGTGCCCCATGCACCCTGATGATGCCATATGCAATCTGAGTTCCCCATTCTAACTGGATCCCTGTATGGCCTTCACTAAAAGAACAGATCTTTTCAATAAGCCGTCTTAGACATTAACTCATCAAGCCTTTTTATTTTTAGAGGCTACACTTGGGAAGTGATTTGCCCAAGGTCACCCAGCTTCATAGCAGCAATGAGACTTCACTACCTTTTCTCCACCTGAAAAATAGGGCTGCTTCACTTACATTGGGCTTCTAGAGGCAGCACACAGTCTGAGGCAATTATGGAAACAAAATGAACATTTTGGAGAGAGAAAGAAAAGGATGGTATTTACTGAGTCCAGGTAGGACTTGGAAGTAACATCACATAATGGGAAAGAGTCAGACTCCTGAGTTCATATTCTGGTTTTGCCACCTCAGAGCTGTGTGGACTTAAGCCACTTTCTTAACCTCTCTCTGCCTCATCTGCTCATCTGTAAAATGATGGCAACAGTGTTTCCTCATAGGTTTGTTTTAAGGGTTGAGTGAAATGATCTATGTCAAGCACTTAACAGATGCCTAGAACCACACTGTGATAGAATGGACCCTGCCCAGTTTCGTTTGATGCTCCCAGGCCTATGGGGTGAGATCAGGGTGCCCAAATGACATTGCCTTTTGTCCTTTTCCAGCTCCAAGCCCTGGAGGAGCGGCACAGAGGGGGAGAGCGTGGCGAGAGAATGAAGACACCAACCGCCCGGGAGAAGCATGAGGTGGCAGTGTGGCACTCGGCTTAGAGGGCTTCGGCCGGCGGCGGCCCCATGGACAGCCTTGCTGGCACTGGGCCTGCCCGGCTGGGTGTTGGCCATCTCGGCCACGGTAGCCGCTGTGGCCCCCGAGCAGCATGCCTCCACAGCTGGCCAGCCCCCTCTGGACTGGCTGCTCACGGACCGGGGCCCCTTCCACCGCGCTCAGGAGTATGCTGACTTCATGGAGCGCTACCGCCAGGGTTTCACCACCAGGTACAGGATCTACAGGTGAGTGGCAACCGCCTCCACGAGGAAGGAGCTTCCCTGGGAACCCAGCCTGCACAGACCCCAACTGTGTGAGGGCTTTGCCCGCTCAACCGTCTGGTATGCCCTCAAACAGAGCTGGAGGTGAGAGTTGGGGGGCACTAGGCAGGGAAAATAAGCCTACCATGTTGGTTTTTTAAAAAGAATGAAGAAAACACACACAAGCTGGAAAACCTGCTGATGCCTCCTGGGGAACTTAGCAAAAGGGTTTCTATTTATAGGTAGTGCTGCTTATAAATTGAGGACAAATCAGGCAGCGTAGAGTCAGCATGTGGCCCAGGCTGCCGTGGGAGGTCAGAGTCAAATGCTGGGGCCAAGTTTTAACTAATGGGTTAGATAATTTTATGAGTTATAATTACTTAGACATGCAAACGAAGGAAGGGCAGCTCAAACTCTTGCCTGAGGGGCCTGGGGAGGCATGCAGGGTCAGGAACAAGCATGTGGTCACCCTTGTCAACACCACAGGCTCAGCAGGGCTTGGGCATGAAAGTAGGTTACACCTTCCTGGCCCCTTAGGCCCATCCTCAGAAACCTCAGAACTGAAAGTCAGACTCTGAGACCTGCCTAATTTGTCCTTAAATGGAATAAGCCAGGTGCTTGTTCTCTGCCTCCACTGAACCAGTCCTTCAAAAGCAGAGTGCTCATCCTAGTTCTCACCTTGGACAACCCTGCAAGCCTCAAGGCTCCCACAGTGCTTCTCTGCACTCAGACGTCCCCTTGGTCCCTCTGCCCACCTGCCCTGTTGTCCTGTCTTTTTCCGTTTTTCCCCTCATCATCCTTGCATCTTTAAATAACCCTGGGAGCTTTGCTGATATTTGTTCTTTGTTCAAAGACATCCATTTTCTAATTACAAACTAGTTTCTAATGGAAAAAGAGAAAGAAAGAAAAAGGTAAAAAAGCCACAAAGGGAAACAAAAACACAAAATCACCTATTCTTTTAGCATCTAGAGGTTGCTATTGTTAACATTTTGGTGTATGTATTTCTAGTCATCTGAACATACCAATGTTTTTGGACCTCTTGCTAGATTTAGCACTTTGCATGCCTTATGTAAAATAGTTTCAACCTTATATTGGAAGTTCAATTATTCTTCCCTTTTTACAGATGAGGAAATTGAGGCCCAGAGAAGTTAAGCAACTTGCTGAAGGACACAAAGATAGTAAATGGTGGAGACAGGATTAGCTCCCCAAAAGTTAGACTCCAGAGTCTAAGTTCTTGAAATATCTTTAGAGACATTTTCCTTTTTCTGAGAGTTTTTTAATGTCTGCAGTAAGTATGCAAACTGCTTCAGTTTGTAGGGGGGGTCTCAGAAATAAGGTTTTAGGAGTATTCAGTACAGTTCTCGAAGATTTCCAAATGGTCAGACAGGGGTCATTTATAGAGGCTGTCCACCTGGTTCATAATTCCCACACTTGGATGCAGACAAAGGTGCAAGATCAGATATTTGAAGGTCTGGTACTTCTTGGGTCTAGAGGTATATAGAAACAAAATTCTGTTTTCAGGAGTAGCCTGCTTAGCTGTTCTTTCAGACCATTTCTCTCCCACTGTGCTTAGACCCAGTCTCATCCTGGAAGAGATTACAGTTCACACTCCCTGCTTGGTGGCTATGGTCCTTGCCATCTTCCAAAGACCGAAGAAACTCACATAGAATCACTGAGGCAGAGAGCAGCTGGCTCAGGCTCAGAGTGACTGAGTCAACACCCGCTCAGGAAAAGGCATGTGAGTAGAAGAGTTGCAGAGCAGAGGATTAACTATCAGCAAATACAGCAAGTCCCCTACATATGAACCATTAAGTTGTAAACATTCAAAGATGTGAACAAGCATTTTTTATGCATTATTTGTATTACCAGTCACCTACGTATGAATGAGTTCCCTTCTGAGAGTGTGTTCATAAGCTGAATTTGTTTGCAAGTCCAACAAAGTTAGCTTAGGTACCCAACTAACACAATCGGCTGTATAGTATTGCACTGTACCAGGTTTATAACACTTTTCATACAAATAATACATAAACAACAAACACAAAAAATTTAAAAAAACTTTTTTAATCTTACAGTACAGCACCTTGAAAAGTACATACTTGCTTCTGGACATCCTGGGCTTGAATAAAGATACTGTACTCACAGTAAAATACACAAAAGCACAACCACTTGTAGTGGATGAACACACATGACAATGTATGTCAGACATGTGAACTAGCTTATGTGATTAGCCATGAGAACACACATTCACATCTTTGAAAGTTCTCAACTTGAAGGCTCACATGTAAAGGAGGACTTACTGAATAAGAATCTAGACATCTGCCTCCACACATTTTCTATAAGGCAAATTCAGGGTGATCTTTCTCTTTATCAAAGATTTTTTTTTTTTACATCTTGAAAAAAATCAGAAAATCCACTGTAGAAAGTGTTTAAGCAGAGAATCCCTCCAGTTCAGTAAAATAAGATTTAATTTATTTTAGATTTTTCAGTTTATCCTACATCTTACAAAAGTGCTGTTATTGCCAAAAATAATTTTTTAAAGGTGTATTGGAATTGAAGTCAGATTGGGAATCCTAATACCACTGTTCACTTCAAAGAGCTATAGGAATTAGCAGGAATAAACCATCGGTTTCCTTCTCCCCTCAATAGATTTTTCTTTTCATCAAGCCCCTGTCCCAAGTTTGGATAGCCTGGCAGCCACTTAGCGCCTATGCGTGCAGCTCAGAGCTGGCCCATGGGGAGTGTCTATAATCATTTCTGCACCATCAACGGTTCTATCAGTTGGTAATGGTTTTCTGATCATTTAATGTGACAAGCTCTTACACTGTGCCATTCTGTTACTCTGGGGTCAGTTATTGCACATGAACCTGTAGTCAGGGAAACAGTAACCAGTCATTCTGACAGGAATGTAGTATTCTGATTTGTGACCCTTTGGTGGGGCAAAGAGAATTGTCACACACTGCTGCCTCAGAGCATTCTGGGAGTTTTGTGTTTAGTTATTAAGCAAAATGGTGGTTTCATGGATACTTGTAAGGCTCTATATGGTCCCAGAGGGAATTCACTCTTGTCCCTCCCACTTTTGTACCTAGTGGCAATTTTCTCTGGAAAATCCAGGACCTCTTAAAGTAACTAAAGCAAGGTTACAGAAAACTGGTGAAACATACATTGAGGGTCATCCCCAAATTTCTCTACTATCCAGAAGGGCAGAGGGAGAAGAAACTTACAGAGAATATAAGAAATGCTTTGTGAGGAAATATTGAGTCTCAAACAAAACTGATGTTTTGTTTCATTCTTGAGGGAAGATTTTGGGGCATAGAAATCAGATGGTATCCACATGTGTCTCCTGGATAAGAAAACAGATGTACTGTGATAGGGAAGAATAAGATTTTCCAATGGGGCTAGACTATCTGATGCAGAAACACTTGAAGGTCTCTTGCACAGCAGGAGAGAGATGCTTCTTCCCTTCTGGTTGTTGAACAGATCACAACTACTGTACAACATGGTTCTAATACCAAACTCCAAATTCCATCATTCTTATTTGAATGTCAGAGTGGTGCTGTTACTTTGAGGAGATGACTAGTTGTTCTAGAATAGCTCCAGCCTCTTTAGCCATGGACTCCCAGAGACTGTTACTCTCTCCATCACAAATGTGTGTTCAGAGTGAGGATTCTGCAGCCTGATGACCTGGGTTCTAATCCTGGAGCTGCAGGTTGGTAGCTGTATAGTGTTGGGCAAATTACTTAATTTTCTTGCTCCCCAATTTCAATATTTGTAAACTGGAGACAGTAATGGTTGCTACCAAATGGATTGATATGAAAATTAACTGAGTTAATTGATGTAAGGCACATAGAACAATGCTTAATAAATACCACCTATTATTATTAGATTGTTCTTAATAAATATTAGCCTATGCAGGAAGATTAATGAGAGAAGAACCATGGATGTTATTTTGCTATAATGTCTGCTGGGGTCATTGACAACTTATATTAGAAGGGGGGAAATTGTTCTTTTGCTTTCCTTTTAAAAGCATATTAACCCTTACCTTTAATCTAGCTCTTCGCTGGGAGGAGAATCAACTGAAGAATGATGGGACTTTCTCTAGGGTATACTCTTACTGGCCCTGTGGGCTGCCAGATGGAGCAAGGGCATTTCCAACATATTTTAAAGTTGCCACAGGTCAAGCTCTTGCTTCTAAAGTCAGGATGGCTAACTGAGCACGCCTTCCTTAGGCGTTTTCTCTAGGGACCAGTCACTGCTGGTTCCTGGTCCTAGAAATGAAATGCAGTCTCAAGTTGGCACCATTAAGAGAAGAGAGACAATATGCCCTCCTGGATAGCAGGCCTTAAGCATAAAAATAGGTTATGCCTTCCTGGTCCCTTAGGATCATCCCCGGGAACATTGGAGCTGAAAGTCAAACTGGTGAGACATGCTTAATCCATCATTAGATGGGGTAAGCCAGGCATATAGGCCAGAAGATAGACAGTATGCATTCTGGTTAAGCCCTCCTAGATAACAGGATGGACTTGGGCATTTCAACCAGTTTTGGCAATCTTGCAAATTTCACTGACCAACCTCTCAACATGTCCTCAAGCTCTGTCAGACCAAGATCTGAGTAATCAGCCAATTTCTCAGTCAAGTCTCTTACTAGGCTCATGGAAAGAGCTGGAAGAGCATAGATCCCATCCCCAGTTCCTTGTGTGACCCCCCCGGCCCCCCATTTCACTTACTGACTAATACTTACTGGCCAACATTTCACAGCAACCCTACGAGGAGCTACTAGGGTCTAAGGCAGTGAAACGGGCTTGTTCAAGGTTGGAAAGGTAGCCAGTCACAGCTAGAAATAGCACTTAGGACTCCTGACTTGAAGTCTCCTGCTCATTACTCTAGACCACGCCACTTCCCTCTGACTGGTAAGTGCATCTTCATCATAACACGCAACCTAATCAGGCACCTAAATTGAACTGATGCAAATGTAAATATGGTTTCTCGAAACACTCTAGCGGTAATGTTCCATTCTCTCTTTGCTACAAATCAAAGTAATGAGCAGTCTGGGTTTTTTTTTCTTTTTTGTATTAAGGTTTTAATAGAGAGATAATCATGGGATTGGAAAAAATCCAAGCCACTACGATGAAACACTTAAAACTCAGAAAGAATAAATTAAAATTAAGAGAGAAAGTTAGAAATCATACATAAGAATGAATGGTTGGGAGGAAAGCAGGGCTGGGGGGAATTCCAAAATACTGACCTTCGCCATTATCACCTCCATTTCTACCCACCTCTTTTTGGAAAGAGGAGGTCTGAGGATACCTAAGAAGTCTTTGGGGGAAGAAAACAAATAATAATTAAACAGGCAGCTTCATTGACACAAGAAGACATGGCAGTCTGATTATGTTGTAGGTAAAGTTTGCTAACTTGTCAAAGAACACTGGAAATTAAGAGCATGTACAGAAAACGGGTGGGATCAGGTGATATGGCGAATGAGTCTGCTCACAAGGCAAAAGGATTCTTCAGCAGACAGCAGAGCAACCCTAAGAAAAGAGTATTTGGGATTCACCAGGATGAAAAGGAAGATTTGGCGATAGCATAGGTGTGAAGGAAGTACTCACCCAGTTTTTGGCAATCTCATGAATGCCGTGGGCCAGTCTCTCCGATGTCCCAAGTGTGGTGTGTGGACCAGCATCACCCAAGAGCTTGCTGAGAGTGCAGCGCCTCAGGCCTCTCCACAGACTCGCAGAATCAGAACCTGCATTTTAACAACGTCCCCAGTACATGGGGAGGCATGAGAGCTTGAGTACTACGCTCCACCATGCTAAGTGCTTGGAGATGGAGCGGGTAGCAAAAGTGACCAAGGCAGAGCAACAGAGGAGGTGTCACGGGAAGGTTAGCACCCCACCACACAGGTGAGAGAGGGAGAATATTTATAGGAGCTGCTATCAATGAGCTGGGATGGGAGTCGAGAGAGATTGCGCTTGAGGAGTTGGTAGTGCCAAGGCACAGGAACCGCAAGGATGGTGCCAGCGCGGGGAGGGAGGGAAGCCCAGCAGCAGCGAGGACTGGAGGACCCAGCCGCCTGTGGGTGCCCTCCGGGAGGCGGGGAGGTGAGGAGGCGAAGAGGCAGATAGCAGCTGTGGAAGCAGCCACAGGAAGAGCCCCAGGCTGATTTATCATCCGGCCCACGTCTCCCTGACTAACAAATACTGATTTGGATAAACAGCGAACCCTGGGAGAGGCACCATCTCCAATTAAGAGATCACAGTCCACATAAATAAACGGCAGCCGAAGACAACCTTAGTCTGCCTAGGTAAATCCCAGTGATCTCCAAAGTATGCTTTGCAGCCACTGAGGTGGGGAAGGGCTATTATCACACGGCTGCAGGGCGCGGTGGAGGAGGCCCGAGGTCTCAGGTGGATAGGACGAAGGAAGGAGGTTAGCTCTATGGCACAGACCGCCAGGCCTCCTGTAAACTTTTTGATCTCCCAGCCTCTCTCACTGAGTTTGTGTTTTGGCCACAAAGGAGATGGAAAGAGAGAAAGAAATGGAGCACAGACTGGTATTGTGATTTAAATTAGAGGCAGTGTGGTGAGGAGAAGCCTACAGTTCTGGTCACAGGCACTATGTCTCAGTCCACAGGGGTAAGAACATAGAGAAGGACAGAACAAAATGTTTAGAAGTTGCTTTAATCAAGAGTTCTCAACTGGCTAAACACGCAGCCCCCCTGACACAAATACCTAATTTACATCATAGACCCAGCACAAGGCATCTTAGGCCTTCATCCAACGAATTTAATTTCAGAAGTATCTCTACAATGAGCCTCAGCATATCCTCATTCTTGTGCAGAATTCTATTTCTGTCTTTGGCATGGAAGCATACCACAGCAGCGCGGGTATGTGAAGCCCCTGTTATGGGCATACCAATAACTGAATGAAAAAGTGTTCTGCTCTCTTGGAGCAAGCAGAAATAGCATATCAAGAAATAGTCACCATTCAAGAGCACAAATGGAAACATACTCATTCAACAAATATTTCTGAAGGCCAACTCTTGCTTATTATTCCACTAGATTCTGATAATAAACCATGAACACACTAGACACAGCCCTTGATCTGATGGAACATGCAGATACGTAAGCAACTGCTAGATTACTTCTTAGCAGAAAGGTCACAGAGAGCTGGAACAAACAGTAATGTGTCAGCAAAGCCCAGTGGATGACTGAAGACTCTGCTGGTAGAAGCTTGTAAAATGGTGTTGTAGGTGCAGGCACAGAATGACAGAAGGCATGGGAGCCCAAGAAGTGGTGTAGGAACCCAGCAGCCAGCCCTGTGTGTCTCGTGTGAATGCCACAAAATGCATAACTCTGCCCCTCCTCTCCCTGTTTTCTGGTTATTTCTGCCATATCCTGTCCCTCCAAAATGCCAAAAGCATCTCTTAGACACTGATTTCTTCCAGGGTTTAATTTCAAAAAACACTCTTACATGGAGAGGCATGTCATTTTCCAGCATTGGGATAAATAAAATGAAATAAAAACAATTGCATGTCTAGGGAAGACAGGACCAAAGGCAATTCCTTCCACTTTACTTTGGAATAGTGGAGTGTGAATACTTACCTGGTGAGAAAGTGGTAAGTGATACTTTAAGGTCTTCTCAGGCTACTGGTTAGAATGAAAATCTGGCATCATTTATGCTTAAACAACTGGATTCAGAGTAAGACCACTACACTGTGCATTTGCACACTCAGTCCTCTGCCAAGTATTCATTGAGTGTCTCCTTTGTGCAAAGTTGTATTCTGTCCCTATAACAGAAAATAAATGCTAGACAAAACTGGGTCCTAACGATTTCTGGGAGATCAACAGTCCAGTGTGAGTGACAGCATTCACACCAGAAAACACATTGGAATGCATCACCTCAAGTGCTAGGGAGAAGACATTTAATACCTTCTCAATGACTGATGGATAGATTGGGTCTATGGATGCTGTGTCAGAATAAAGTTTGGGGATGCCATCTCCAAGTAACCCTGGGACTCAGTGGCTCTTGCCATATTTTCCCATGTATTTGGGGCTTCATCCAGGTTAGCCACCCTAGCTTGAGATAAGATGGCAAAGATGGTCTGTGAAGAGAAAAGATGAAAATAAAAATGTTCAAGAAATGAAGAGAACATTCAGGATGGCCGAGGGGGGAGACAAGATCAGTTTTGTTTTCAGATGAGACTTAGTAAAGAGATCTTGAGTCAGTCAGGCAGAGAAAAAGAGGATTAATTTTTGCTTCAGGAAATAATTAATTTTATTCATGAATGAATTGCTTCTTAGAGAAGTGTGTTTATAGAAAGGAGTGAGGTAGACTTCATCTGGAAACTGTCACGACACAGATGCAGGCCAACAGGGACACTGGGTAGTCATATGGTCTTTTTTTTTTTTTTTTTCCTCTATCTCTTCAAGAGAAGAGCCTTTTCTGGGTCAGAGATTCTCTACTTTTTTTTTCTTTATTCAGCTTCTGCCACATTTCTCCCACCTCAGAGTTTCCCACATCTCCCACAAGAAAATTATTTCAGTACATGGAGCTTAGAACAGTGAGTGGCACATGGTGGGGCATTTCTTCATTCAGCACGTAGCTTTTGCGCATCTGTGAGTGCTGAACACTCCATGAGGGCTGGGGACACAGTCATGAAGGAGACACAGCCCAGGCCTCAGGGAGCTCAGCCTTCAAGAAAGACCCATGTGAGTGCTCGATTAGAAGCAGGTGAGGTCTTTGGCACATCTATGTGAAAGGATGTGGCTCCCAGGCCAGTCACCTGTCACCTCTCCAGGACCGGAAACAACTGAGCTGTTCACCAGGAGCTGCAGGCAAGCCAGGCTGCAGAGGATAATCTGGACCTGCTTCTGAGATGGGGATGCCCATCTTGCATTCCCACCCCTGCCTCAGACTAGAGTCAACTTCAGCTTGTCCTCTTTGACCATCTGTTTTTGCCCAATCCTGAGTGAAGCAACTTGAAAAGCCATCTGTTACTGGACTGTGCAGATGTGGTTGGCAGGAGGCCTCAGAGAGTCTTCTACTGTGTGACCTGACCGTGAAGAGGGGAAAATGATCAGAGGGGTTGTCTACTGGGCTTGTATGTCCAAGAGCCTTTTGTAAGCAGGGATCTCAATGCACGGACTCTACACAGTATTGGAGCATGGACCAAAACAGCAAGCTCTCGCCAATTTTCCCATGGGAAGAAAGGATTAAAGGGTTAAGAAAATAAATGGTTCCCAAAGGACAAAAAGAGTTGGCCAAAGTTTCTATTTAACTTGTCAGAATATCACACTGAGGAGAAAGAAGGCAAAGAATTCCCTCTATGCTGTGGTATATTTAATGACATTAATACATCATAATAGCTAACATATATTGAGTGTTCCTCATATGTCCAACATTTTACTAAGTGCTTTATGCACATTAATTAAAATTATCCTAATAAGAACCCTAGGAGGGTGTACTGTTTGTACACTTATTATTATGGAAGAGAACACAGTTTTAGAGGGTGTCATACAACCAGTAAGAGGAAGAGCCAGCATTCAACTCATAAAGTAGGGGAGCTGACCATTAAATGATGTTTATTTAAACAAGTGAATCATCTGAGGCTGGGCTACTTAGTATTCTGAGAGAAATAGTGTCTCCAGTTGTACCCCCACCTGAGTTGTTTGACCCTCCTTCTTTCAGCATCACAGGACATCTTTGGGATGCAGAAGACAGGCCTCAGGAGACTGGAGGTCACTCATCTCACTCAAAACCCTTGTAGTTCTCAGTTTCCACAAGAGTTCTCCATCTGCACTTGGGCTCTGGGGAGCCCAGAGTGGGAGGAAGCCACAGACAGAAGGATCTTCCTGAAATGATGCACCCACAGCAAATTCTGTATGTGTTGGCTTTGCACTGCCAGTGTGTTTCTACAAGGGTGCGGTGTAAATCGAATTTCTGTAAATCGAATCCTCTACTGGAGGGATGCTTAATGCCATTTCCAAGATGCAGTATCTTATTTCTTGCCTGGCCATGGCTTATAAAAATTCAGTGTTAAGTAAATCCCTAGCACCTGACTTTAGAATTGGGTAGGTACTGATTTATAAACACATATGCCCACTTGGAAATGTCTTATATTTCAAGGAATATTTTCATAAAGCCAGAGGAAACCTTGGGTGCAGCAAATAACCTCTGCTTATTGGGCTGCTTTGTAAGAGGGGATTTTCTTAGAGTAGCAAGATGGATATATGCTCTGTCCCACCCCACTTGCCTTCACACCCACAGCACACTATGCAGTCAGTGAGAGAGACCTAGAGGCAGGCCCCCTAGTCTGTCTTAGGATTTGTAGGCCTAACTTTGGGCGATTAGGACTGCTGTAGCCAGAGCGTGTTTGTGAGAAGCTACAGGAATCTGGCTACCCGCACCCCGCCATGTCTTCCACTCTGTACCTGTTTATTGCTCTGTGATTCTGCACCCTGGCTTTCCCCTGAACCCAGATGTGTGCCTCTTTCTTCTCCCCCTGCAAAGAGCAAACAAGCTCTAGATGTCAGAGTGAGTCAGAGTTGACCAGAAGTCTCACTAGCTAAGCAGGAGGCCCTGGTAGGAGAATGAGGCAGCCCAAACTGGCACTGCACCAAGTCCTTGGATATGAGCCCCAGTGCCCAAGAGAGTTCTCATTCTCTTTGTGTGCCAGGAGGGCTTGTGCCTCACCTGGGGACATGCTAGTGACGAAGAAGGGACAGGAAAGAAGACTCTTTTGGAAGTAAGTTCTGAATCCACAGAGGCATGTAAACACCTAATAATCCCTCGACATGGGTGACATAGTTGGTTTACTAGTAACAGAGGTAAACTTTAGCCTCGTGAACCAACCTCTTGCTCAGCTGGTTCTGAATATGTTTTAAATTGTGAGTCTGATAAAGAGAACATTACCCTGATTTGATTATCACATATTATATACATGTGTCAAAATATCACGCTGAGGACATTATCCTGATTTGGTTATCATATATTATATACATGTGTCGGAATATCACACTGAGGACATTACCCTGATTTGGTTATCACATATTATATACATGTGACAGAATATCACACTGAGGACAATACTCTGATTTGATCATTACATATTATATATGTGTGTCAGAATATCACACTGTACCCATAAGTATGTACAATAATTACATGTCCATTAAAATAATAGCAAAATAATTTTTTAAATCTGTAATTAAATAAACCCTTCCTGAAATTAAAAAAAAAGCAAGAAAGAGGCACGGGGAGGTTCATTGAGAAACTTATGCCCTAGTAGGACTCAACAGCAGGAATGTGTTGAATCCTGGAGAGGTTGAGAGTACATCACTTTGTCTTCTGCAACCACTGAGGAGAGATGTGTGCATGTTGGTGCCTGTGTATCACAGCCAGGCTAGCAGGTAGAATCTGAGAGCCACGGGGCTCATTAGTCTGAGGACAAGAGGCCAAAGCGACAGGCAGCGTCTGGGTATACAAAGAAGCCAGACCGTGTGGGACAGCAGATCAGACCCAAATCAGGTGCCCAAGTCTGTGAATTAGAAAGAAACTCTGATCACCTATTTTCCAGCCAGTTCAGACAACCACCCTACAAACACCCAAGAATGTGGTTAGCAACCCTGGCTTGGACAGTTTCAACCCCAAGGTATTCACCGAAGCCAATTTTTATTAAACAGCCTAAAATGCTATGTAGGGCTTTCTGAAACGGAATCATACTCTTTTTTCCCATAACTTCCTCTTACTGGTCCTGACTCTGCTCTCTCTTATTTCTCTAGAATAAGTCTAAATGTCTCTTCTTCACAATCCATCTCTAGATATTTGAAAACCACTATTATCCTCCCCGATTCTTAGACTTGTTAGCACTTTATAACTTCCCTCCAGAGCTTCTGTTCTCTCCCTTTCCTCTCCTCTTTCTATCTCTCCCAAAAGCTGCCCTTGCTCATTTTTCTTCAACTATTTTTTTCTAAAGAAAATATATGAAATTTATTTTGACATAAGATTTTCCTCCTAAACCAATTCTGGCTCCTGGGGAGCCTGGCTGCTTGCTCACATTTCAACGTACTCAAGAATTTTGTCATGGATCAATATCAGTTTCCCATTTTAGAGTTTCTCAGATCAGGCATTTCCCTCTCCACAGACTTCTTTAGCTTCTTGCATTCTGCGCTGTTCTCGAAGATGAGTGATGGTGGTTCCAGGCATAGGAACACCTTGGGAAACGGGGCAACTGTGCTCTGGAATTGTAAGTGCTGCAAGGGAAGTTGGAACTAAATACTGGAGTTGTGTCTGGAGAATGAAGTTTTTCCATTCAGGTTAAACATAGGAAAAATATCCTGATTTTTTCCTCAGCTTCTCAAAGTGACACTTGTTAGTTGTGGTCAAAGTTAGTTACTCTTTTTTTTTTTTTTTTTTGAGTTGGAGTCCCACTCGATCGCCCAGACTGGAGTGCAGTGGCCGCTCCCGGCCACCGCAGCCTCGACCTGCTGGGCTCCGGCGATCCTTCCGTCTCAGCCTTCCGAGTAGCTGAATGGAAAAACTTCATTCTCCAGACACAACTCCAGTATTTAGTTCCAACTTCCCTTGCAGCACTTACAATTCCAGAGCACAGT
>CAUYQG010070768.1:0-20218 GCA_963574415.1 Tarsius wallacei | reverse complement strand
ATGTCCTCATTCTCTCCTCACCAGGTTGTTCCCAGTGTTTGTTATTAGTGTGCTTGTCTCACTTGCTCTAGATTGTCAGATTCTTGAGGACAGTGACTGTTCCCATTGTCCATGTTCATTCTTTATTTGCTCATTTAAAAATATCGAGACCCGCCTGGGCAACTTGGCGAGACCTCATCTCTACAATAAATCAAAAATTAGCCGGGCGTGGTAGCGTGCACCTGTAGTTCCAGCTACTTGGAAGGCTGAAGCGGAAGGATTGCCGGAGCCCAGCAGGTCGAGGCTGCGGTGGCCGGGAGTGGCCACTGCACTCCAGTCTGGGCGACAGAGTGAGACTCCAACTCAAAAAAAAAAAAAAAATCTGTGTCCAGTTGTAGTGGCAGCACCTGGAGTCCCAGGACTTGGGAGATCGAGGTGGGAGAACAGCCTGAGCCCAGGCGCTCATGTCCAGCCTGACAGGAACATAGTGAAACCTGTCTCTAGCATGCGGGGGTGAATAAGAACAGCAGTCAGTAAATATTGGTTGAGTTGAATGCTGTTGAAATGGGACTTGCCAGCTGATGGGATTCCAGTAGCGGGGTTAAGTTGCACTGATGAATTCACATTCCCTCTGTTGACCTTCTGGTCTCCCTTGACCCGATAAGCCTTACACTCACATAAAAGCTGAGCTTTCCCTGCCAAAGTGAAGCAAATAACTGAGATAACTTAATGAGACAGCTCGTAGATTGGTCAGGAAAAAAAATTAGCCTTTGAAATTATTGAGTCATTTCAGTTTTTATTCCAGGGTTATACAAAGTATTGTTATCTGTATTATTTAGGAGTGGCTTTCAACTTTTTTGCCATGTGTCAGAAAAGAAAGACATTTCATATCACAACTTAAATCATATATATTTTATTCACTTGTTCAACATATTGAACACCTACTATATGCCAAATACTATTATATGTGGAATACAGTAGTGAACAAAGTAAAAGAGGGAGAAAGAAAAGGAGGAAGAGAAGGGAAGAGACAAAAATCCTTGCCCTCAAAGAGGTAACATACTAGCGTAATAGACAATAAGCAAAATAAGTAAAATACACACATATATGAACAAATAAACAGAAGACTCATGAAACAAAGCCACCAATTACTATATGCAGTACACTCGGATGTTTTCTTTTTTTTTTTTTTATGCTGGTCACACTAAGTTGGCTTCTCCAGTTAGTAATGGGTTGAGATTTGCAATTCAAGAAATACTGGTCTAGATAATTTATGACATAGGCAGAACATGTGGTTCCCATTCTACAGATGGAAAAACACGCAGAGAAGCTAAGTGAGTTACCCAAATTCACCCACAATCGGAGGGACGCAATGCTGAAACTTCACCTCAGGGCTTTCTGAGTCCACTGCTGCCCTCTCCATCGCCCTCTGCAGTCCTTGCAACTGGTTCAGTTCCCACTTCTTGATATGAAATCTTGACCTTTGCCTGGGGTGGCTCCTCCCTCTCTTGTAAAATCATACAGATACTTCTAGGCCCATCCAGGATGCCTCTCTCGTGCCACTACTGCATTCTGGCTTGCCTTATAACTACTGGTGGACCACAACAGTCCTCCTCACTGTGACCTCCTTAAAGAGCAGGTCACACTTCTCTTTGTGTCCCTCAAAGCACAGTGCTTTACAGAGTGGGGACTGACAAACACATAGGGAACTGAATTGAATTTGTAAGTGGTTCAGAGCGGAGGGACAGAGGAAAGTGCTTCTAGCCAGGACGACATGATTTAGGCCGAATCTGTTTAAAAGGCTGAGTCTAGAAAGGATATCACTGGTAAAAAGATCTCCTTACCTGAGTTACAGTCACACATTAGGCAGAGACTTCAATAGTGTAAAAACTATACATATGTTTTATCTCCCTAGAGACAGATTTAGAACCATGTCAGTATGTTGCAGATTACAGAGAACAGCAACTTGGTGAAGTTAATTCAAGAAAATCAGCCAGGCGTGGTGGCTCATGCCTATAATCCCAGTATTTTGGGAGGCCGAGGTGAGAGGACTGCCAGAGCCCACAGGTTTGAGACCAGCCTGGGAAACTTGGCGAGACCTCATCTCTATAATAAATCAAAAAACTAGCTGGGCATGGTGGCGTGTGCCTGTAGTTCCAGCTACGTGGAAGGCTGAGGAGGAAGGATCACCTGAGCCCAGCAGGTCAAGGCTGCAGTGGCCATAAGCATGCCACTGTACTTCAGCCTGGGCGACAAGAGTGAGACTTTGACTAAAAAAAAAAAATAATAAAAATAAAAAAAGAAGAGAAAATGAGTTACCTTATATAAGAAAGGCCAAGGAGTAACTGAGGGACTAGAGAAAGGACAGGAGCTCCTCAGCAGCAAGAGTAAGGTTATCTTTACTGTGACGGTGACCATTACAATGGGGACACCTGCCACCTCACCCAGATGAAGGAAGTCAGTTCAAATGCTCAAGAATAGGATGGAGCTATGTGGTTGGTGAAATATCTAGGGAAGGAGAAGAAACTCTCTGAAAAGAAAGTAGAATTTTGACTAGAGGATGGGAATCAAGGCCAAGATAAGGTCATTTATAAAAAGTTATATAAAATACTATATCTATGATATAGTATAAATATAATTTTAATCCTATTAAAAGTTAAAAAAAATACAGGTTTTAGCTAAATGACTGCTAAGTTTCAGGGATCTACAGATCCATGTATACAAATAAATTACGAAAATTTTGTACAAGTATGTTATAGAATTCTCTAACCCATGATTTTCAGATTTTATTTTCAGTCAGATTCTAATTCTGTAGGACTAGGGTAGGGAAGTGGGGACTGTATTTTTAAACAAGCACCCCAGTTTCTGTTAAAGATCAGTCATGCTGAGACACTTGTTTAACCTAATTCCTTCCTAAAGTAATTTAAAAGGGGCTCAACTTGCATCATAAGTTTTAAATTAGAACAGAAGTATACAATAAAACCACACAGGCACACCATTTATGTGGTGACACTAAATAAGAGCATGTACAAATTTTAAATCCACCACATTTTTTGTCATTGTTTTTAATAATATTTAGTCACATCATTTATAATGGCATATGTTTATAAAAGGCTTAAGACTAATTGGTAATTTAGTCTTATCTTGGGTTTTATTTTAAAATTGAAATTAGGAGAAGTAGTTATGAGTTCACAAAGAATATTTCAGGATGATGATATGTTGACTATAAACTCAAAAGGTACACTGACACTGATCCTGTAGACAGCAACTATGAATGTCACTTATCTAAGTCTACCAATTCATATTTTTAAAAAGCACCCTTGTTTCTTTAAAGCTAAGCACTATAAATGGTTCTTGAAAAATCTGTCACAGACATGATATTAATATATTCAGTCAAACTTGTTGGGGGCTGGGAGCATTGCAAAGAAGTTAGTCACAGGCAGCATAATCAGTTCCTCAGATGACACAGATTCCAAAGCTCTCACCGTCCTAGTTACTCTTCTTTTTGCTTTCACTTACATATTCCTTTCTTTTAAAGAAGCCAAAATACAAAAGTTCACCAAAATTCTGAAAGTCACAGTTTGTATAGCACTGAATGATAGTAGCTTTGGCATTTGATATTACAAAGTCACTTTCATCACAAATATTTTCTTCATTCTGGGTCAAGACGAGGTAAAACGGGAAGAATAAGATTCCCAAATGCAGAGTCTTGCGTTATGAAGTATCCAGATGAATGTGCATGAGCATGCTGGGAAAGATTTTTTTAAAAAGGTAATTAAGCTATTTAGAATCATAATTTTTCAACCAAGGCATTAAAATTACTTATCCTTTCTGAGTGCTTGAGACCAAATTTATTTACAACTCAGTTCTTATGCTGCTAATTTTGTTTATATACTCCAGAGATGAATGATAATACAGAATTTGGATTAACAAGTTGCACCAGGTACACATTTATCACCCCCCACTCTTTCCTCTCAATTCTCCACAGTCAATGAGTCAACAACAAGAACTGCTTTGTTCCTTAAAATGAGGAAAACTAGCATCAAAGGTCCCAAAGTACTCTGCTCTTGGCCAACAAAGCAGGAACTTGAAAAAAGGTAGCAGTTGGAAGGAGAGGGGAAAAAAGTAGTGATTACTAATTATTAAAATACTAACATTTTGTAGAGAATGGTGGAATGTAAAAAACAGAAAACCACCAGCAACTTTTCTCTGTCATTAAAAAAAAGGAGTTTTTAGGTCATCTAAAGTGATATGGTCTTTAAAATGTTCCTTCCAATACTAGGATTCTAAGGTTTCAAAGCACAGCAATTAAATTATGCCTATGAAAAAAACGATGTCTTGTCTAAGGTCTCTGAGAATCTTAAATTATCAAGATGAATGTAACACTAAAACAGTTTATTACTCTGAAGAATTTTTTTTTAACTGATAAAGCATCACATTCCTAATCCTACAGTAAGAGTTAGCCTTTAAACATTTCCTGCACAACAGTTGTGCTAACCATTAATAAAATAATCCAAACAACAATAAATAAGCCAATATGACTATCAAAGGATGAAATGACATGGCAAATTTGAAAATACATATGTATTATTAAATTAGCTAGTTCAATTTTTAAGATCATTCTTGCCCATCCAAATATTCTAGACTCTTCTGTGCACAAGCAATCCCTTAGCAAGTACAGCACAGAATCAATCATGACTGCGTCAACACCATAAAGACACTTTCATTACTGCTGTATGGGTCCTTCAAGTCCTTTGGGCATGACTGAACATCAGCAAACCATTGCAATTATGTGTGGAACATTTTTATTGACATTGCTCCACTAAAATATAAAATAACTACTGTGCTGGCTTCTAAAACCCAGGCCATCTCCAATGAGACCAGAACGGTTACATTCGCTCACCTGCAAAGCTGCCTTCTGCTGGGCTGCAATATGCTGCTGCTCTGCGTGATCCCGGAAGTCCTTATTAAGGGAGGGTCTCGAGAGAGCAATGCTAAAACGGGAAGCTCAGTTACTTGGCTGCTGAGGCAAAGGCATTCTGACTTTTTTTTTGATGGTAGTAAATTATTTTTTTAAATTGAAGTATAGATGACAAATAAAAATAGCATATATCTGCAGTGTGTACAGTGTTTTAATATTTGTATACATTGTGAAATGGCTAAATCAAACTAACATATCCCTCACCTCCCATACTTACCATTTTTAATTGTGGGAACAATTAACATCTATTCTTTTGGCAATTTTCAAGTATACATCATTAACTATAGTCACCATGCCCTACAGCCTGTCTCTTAAAGGGATATCCCTACTTCTGAATCACATTTTTCATTACATATTCTTTACAGGGATAAAAAAAGACCTCCCAGAATAAGTCTTTTTTCCTTCTCCCACTATGTACATTAATTTATATGGAGAAAGCCAATGTTATTTACTGGGATTTCAAATGATCCCCTACTTGCAAGCAGTCTATCAATCATGATCCCTATTAACATTATTTTTTAAAACAGTTAAGTCACATATATTTATCAACAGTAAAACCACACTTTTTATATGATAATAAGTAAGCTTAATTTATCATAGTCGTGTTCCACATAGGTTAAGCTATTATAAATAAATAATCTAACTTAAAGGCACGTATTCACCAGATTCTAGAGCAGCTACTAGATGCCTGGCTCTGTGCTAAATGCTAGGGGCACACAAATAATGCAAGACAAAGCTCACAGACAACAGCAGTCATGATGAGATGTGATGCATGCTGTAATAGGGGACTTCATAAGGACACAATATAGCTAGAAAAATACTGGCCGGGGGAAAAATGTAGCCCTTATCCTAATAGTGAGAAAGTAAATATGGACAACTACTTTAAGAGAAAATGAGAAAGAATGAGAAGAATTAGGGTAGTGGCTGAGCGGGATATGGATCTGAGGAAAGATACTGGTTTTGGCAAAGACTGAATAAGTATAATAAAGATCATTAATCCTAATAGTAACAGGAGACCCCAAAGAGTATTAAGCAGCAGGGGAGTAAAAGTATGACACTATAGTTCAGAAAGATCACTACTGACAGTGTTGGTCACCTCCTCAACAGCTGTAGTACCCTTCCTCCTTGCTAATGAAACCCAAACTAGGTTCAGTTATCAGTGGTCATATGCATCACAGCAAGTCAGGCTCATGTCCCAGGGGGTGGACCTTTCAATGCCATTTCCCTTGCTGGTTTCTGGTTTAGGCAAGAGAAAGGTACATAATCTGGGCAACCAGACTTGATAGGTGGTCTGTCAGAGCGTGTGGGAACATTTTCCTTACTTACATACCACAAGAACCTTTCTGGTTTTTGCCTCTACAAAATGCAAGGCGGGAGGATTTTGGCAAGGCAGGAGAATTGCCTAGTGACTATGATGCTTAGGCTACTGCAGTCGTATTCTGACCTAGAGGGAGCCACTGGCCCATGGAGTAAGGCAGAAAGGAAAGATAAAAGAAGCTGAATCACTGATGACACGGTTGTGGTCACTGATTAAGACATTTTGGAATGACCTTACTTTCACACTCCTGGTTGACAAATATACTAAAATGTTAATGCCAATTTTGTTGCTTTTCTGTCACTTCCACATTAAGCCATCCTGCCACAACTGATGAGTGTATTCAAGATGAGTAAGGCCACAGGAAATTTAGTGAGAAAGCAGTAAAGTAATTAAGGCAAGAAATGAGACTGGCCAGGAACCATGAAAGTATCAGTAGCAATGAAGAAAAATGGACAATTTAAGAAAAATTTCAAAGTATTATCACAAGAAAATAGTAAATGCTTGGGGGTAGAAGTGAAAGAGAATAATAATTGGAGTTCACACTTCTGACTTAGGTAACTAATAGATAGTAGTTACCAAACTACTATTTACTGAGACAGGAAACCCAAGAATATTAGGCAGCAGATTGGAGAGAGGGAAAGGAGGATGAGTTCAACCTGGGTCACACTAAAGGTGAAATGCCTGTGAGAAACTGAAGAAGAGATGTCTGGGAGGCAGTAGTGGTGCTTCGAAGAAAGGACTGGACTTGAGCTGCAAATGTGTAAGTTATCAGCATGTAAACAATAGGCTGTGGGAGTGGATGCAGCTGTCCATGCAAAGATGTAGATTGGGAATCCTGATCTGGAACAGAACTCAGAGGAATGTCAACACTGAAGGGTCAGGTGGTGGAGAAATGTCTGCAAAAGAAATCAAGGTGGTCTCCTCCTATTGCTTTTTGTATTCTAAGAGTAAGCAAATGGAAGCCAAGGAAAGAGTACTTTTTAAGAAAGAGGGAGTAGTTTGTAATCCCAGCCACTCAGGAGGCAAGGCGGAAGGATTGCTTAAGTCTGGGAGTTCAAGGCTGTAGTGAGCTATGATAGTACCACTGCACCAGCCAGGATGACAGAGCAAGACTGCATTCCTGTTTGGAAGAAAACAGAAGGGAAAGAAAAAAAAAGAAAGAGGGAGTGATCAGTGATGTCAAATAACCCTAAGATGTCTGGTCTGCCTCAGCAAGAACATATTTTTTGATGGCAGGAGACAGAGGGGGACTGAAGCCAAATTGCAGTGGGCTGAGGAGTGAATAAGTGAGAAAGTAAATATGGACAACTACTTTAAGAGAAAATGAGAAAGAATGAGAAGAATTAGGGTAGTGACGGAGTAGGATATGGATCTGAGGAAAGGTACTGGTTATGGCAAAGACTGAATAAGTATAATAAAGATCATTAAGCACCTAGATTTTCTCTATTTTGCTGAATGATTAAAAAGTGGGCCACTGGACAAAGTGAGGTCCAAGGGGAGGCCCAAACTTCACTATATGTAAACCACTTATGTGTGCAATACTTAGGCTACTGCAGTCATATTCTGTCCTAAAGGGAGTCACTGGTCACTCAATCCTGTCTTGTATCCCATATCTTTAAAATAAAAAAAGGGGGAAAAAAGAGAAAGAAAAAGAAAAATAGACGATCTGGCCATTTATGTAATTTCGTCTATACATTTAGACTTTTTTTTACTTGTCTGTATATACATTTGTATAGCTTTAAAAAAAAAGTTTAAAATAAAAGCCTAGCTCTATGATTACTAAAAAAAAAAAGAAAAGAAAAAAAGGAAAAATTACTTCCCTTGAAAGGAAAATAAAGATTTTTGCATTAAAAATATTTTGTTTCTAATTTGGCACTTGCCAATCTGAGTAAACATTGAGTGCCCTGCCAGGCGTGGTGGCTCACGCCTGTAATCCCAGCACTTTGGGAGGCAGAGGCAAGAGGACTGCCTAAACCCAAGGGTTCAAGACCTAAGCCCAGGGGTTTGAGACCAGCCCGGGCAATTTTGCAAACAAGGTGTCAAAAAAAAAAAAAAAAAAATTGAGTGCCCCGTTTAAAAAAAAAAGTGGGCCACTGGCAACAATTTCACTAAAAACAAAAACTATACAAAATTACTAAAATACAAAAAAGAAGGCTATAGGAAAAAATGAGTATTCTAATTAGAATATTTTAAACCTAATCAATTAAATAGTTTAATTTCTAAACGTCTAACTAAAAAATGAAAGAAGCCAGAATATGTCACCCATAGTATGCCTCTTTGACATAAAAATTATTTTTTTAAGCTAAAGGCAATCAAGAAGCAACAAACTGAGGGAAAGAAAGCTCTCTCTCTCTTCCCCACTTTCTGCCTAAAGACAGAAAGTAAATTCTCCTGCTGGAGACAACTCTGAACTCAGGCCAGAGATAGAACCCAGAGGAATCTGCAAACAAGTCTGACTCCATTAGTTTTCTACTGTATGTTTACCTTCTAAAATCCCTTTTCTTTGTGCTATCACTTCTCTATACATTTATTGCTCTTTGTTGAAGATGGAGTTCTAGGCCATTTTGAGTTAATTTTCACTGAGATTTCTCCCTCATGGTGTGCTGTATACATTAATAAACTTGTTTTTCTCTTCTAAATCTATCTTTTGTTACAGGGGTCCATCCTAAGAACTAAGATGGATAGAAGTAAAGTTTAGCCTCCCCTACAGAAACAAAACCCAACATGTAAATCACAATGCTACATAAACCATTGCCAACCAATGTGAGTTATTTGGTCTAAGAAATTTTTTATATCACTGAATATAAAAACCACATTATCCTTTAAAATTTGTGTGCTTAACAAAAAGTCAAATAAAATCAAAGTAAATATTTCTATCTATTCTCTTAAAAATGTACTTAATAATAGCACTCAAAAATAGCGGTCAATACCTAGCTCCAGGATGATTTGTTGAAGATTGGTTCTGCATCAGTAATTTTCTTTTCTCTTTGTCCAGTTCTGCCAAGATTGCGACTCTATTTTTGTTTTGAAAACCTAAAAAAAAGAGTAGAATAAGGGAAAAGAAAGGATTAAAAAAAAAACATTTCAGATGTATTTTATAAACCTAGATCATAGAACCCAGCAAGCAAAATCCCTGTTCCCTAGCATGATAATAAACTCACTAGTAAGTACTTTCCCTAACTGATTACTTTTCCCCTCCTGCCTATTCCCCAGCAATTTTAACAGCTAAATACATGGATATATATGCAAAGTGTAATATTATATTTAAAGTGTAATACTGACTGAGGACTTTTAAGACTTAGTTCTCACCAGATACAATGGCTCACGCCTGTAATCCCAGCATTTTGGGAGGTGGAGGCAAGGACTGCCTGAGCCCAGGGGTTCAAGACCAGCCCGAGTGACTTGGTGAGACCTCGTCTCTACAATAAATTTTAAAAAAAATTAGCTGGGCGTAGTGGTAGTGCACACCTGTAGTCCCAGCTACTTGTTAGGCTGAAGTGGAAGGAATGCCTGAGCCCAGCAGGTCAAGGTTGCATTAGCTGTGAGTATGCCACTGTACTCCAACCTGGGCAACATAGTGAGACTCCAACTTGGGGGAAAAAAAGACTTAGTTCTAAAGAATTTTAATCATCAAGGTATAAGGTACAGCTTTTTTTTTTTTTTTTAACAAAATCTCTGAGGCCCCAATTGCTATAGGGACCAATCCCTATCTTGCACAATTTTGGGGAGTGCAGAATTTCTTGGTCCTCAATTTTTCAGACCTCTTTGAGTGTAGGATTGAGTGGTAGGATGCACACTTCCTCCTCTCCTTGGGAGAGGGGCAGAGATCAGCTGTTGGTGTAGGCTATACAAGAAGTGTTCACACTAAGATTGGAATGAACTAGAAGAAGTTGAGATTTGCAATGTCTTCAACTAAACCTGCTCTTAAATCAGGCATCAGCATACTGGCCATAGCCTACATCCACAGCTTTCCCTGGCAGTGTCTTGCTGCTGCCAAACCCTTCTTATAGTATTATGATAAATGTTCAGGGAAACAGTCACCACTGGCAGCACGTTTCAGTGACACAGAATGGGTTGCAAAACTTGCTTAACATATTCAACCTACTCAACAAACTCAATCCGTCACTTCAGGGGAGAACAACTGTGTTCAAGTCGGCAGATAAAGTGGCTACCATTCAAAGCCAAATTGGAATTATGGGGGCAATGAGTGAACATTGGGATTTTTGACATGTTTCAAACATTGGCAGAGATTTTGAAAGAGACTAAGCCAGGGCTTCTTTCTCCCAGCTCACACATGATCACCTATCTCAGCTTTTGAGTTTGAGAAATTACTTCCCAACCACAAAAGACCTCCACACTAGGAAGGAAAAGATCCACAACCCATTTCTGAATAAGCCAGGTGAATCGACTTTGTCTGTACTAGAAGAGGATCAACTGCTTGAGATCACAAATGACACTGGCCTTAAAAGTATGTTTGAGACAACTTTAAATCTCCACACGTTCTGAATTAAAATCAAGGCAGAATGTCCTGAGATTGTCACAAAAGCACTAAAAAGCCTGCTTCCAGTTCCAACATCCTATCTTCGTGCAGCAAGGTTTTCTGCAGTGACAGCAACCAAAACAAGACTGCAGAGTAGACTAGATATAAGTAACACACTTTGCGTGTTACTGTCTCACATCACCCCCAGATGGGACCATCTAGTTGCAGGAAAACAAGCTTAGGCCTCCCACAGATTCTGCATTATGGTGAGTTGTATAATTATTTCACTATATATTACAATGTAATAATAATAAAGTGCATAATAAATGTAATGCACTTGAATCATTCCGAAACCATCCTCTCATTCCCCGTGCCGGCTCCGTGGAAAAAAATGTCTTCCATGGCCAGGCTCGTTGGCTCAGTCTGTAATCTCAGCACTTTGGGAGGCCAAGTCGAGTGGATTGCCTGAGCCCCGTGAGTTTGAGACCTGCCGGGCAACTTGGCGAGACCTTGTCTCTACAATAAATCAAAAATTAGCCAGGTGTGGTAGCACATGCCTGTAGTTCCAGCTACTTGAAAGGCTGAGGTGGAAGGATCGCCTGAGTCCAGCAGGTCGATGCTGGGGTGGCTGTGAGTGTTCCACTGCACTCCAGTCTGGATGACGGAGTGAGACTCCAACTCCCAAAAAAATTTTTTTTCCACAAAACCAGTCCCTAATGCCAAAAAAGTTGGGACTGATGCTATAATTCAATTCTGACAATATCTACCTAGAACAGTATCAGGTCTCACAAATTGAAGAGTTCAGTTCCACAAGTCTGCTCCCTACTTCAGACACCAATGGTAAGTATGTAGTAGGTTTTTTGTTTTGTTTTGTTTTTTTGAGTTGGAGTCTCACTCTGTTGACCAGACTGGAGTGCTGTGGCCGCTCCCGGCCACCGCAGCCTCGACCTGCTGGGCTCCGGCGATCCTTCCGCCTCAGCCTTCCAAGTAGCTGGAACTACAGGCGCGCGCTACCACACCCGGCTAATTTTTTTATTTATTATGGAGATGAGGTCTCACCAAGTTGCCCAGGCAGGTCTCGAATGTAGTAGGTTTTTACCCATACTTCTCATTGACTATAAACTGGGGCTCCTACAACCCTTGGGTTTGGTTACTTTGCTAGATTAGCTCACAGAACCCAGGGAAACTCACTTTATTTATATTTATTAATAAAGGATATTACAAAGTTTAAAGATGAACAGCCAGATGAAAAGATGGACAAGGCAAAACATATGAGAAGGGGCAAGAGCTTCAATTCCCTTTCTGGCATGCCATCCTCAAGGTCTCCTCAACACGTTCAGCTATCAAGAAGCTCATCTGAACCTATTCTTTTTGGGGTTTTATGGAGGTTTCATTACATAGGCATGACTGACCAAACCATTGGCCATTGGCGATTAACTCAACCTTCAGCCTCTCTCCCCTCCCCAGAGGTCAGTAGGGTAGGGCTGAAAGTTCCAACCCTCTAATCACAGACTTCAATAATGCTTGAATTTCAGACTACAGTATTCTTTTCATTGATTTTCTGAATTGCTAGGTATCTTAATATCTGAGACATCTGTTAGAAAATTATTTCTTGTTTGTATTATTATTTACTTTAAAATGATTCTTGGCTGGATACAGTGGCTCATGGCTATAATCCCAGCACTTTGGAAAGTGGAGGCAAGCAGATTGTCTGAATCCAGGAGTTTGAGACCAGCCTGGCAGCATGGTGAGAACTCATCTCTACAATAAATAAACGAAATTAGCCGGGCGTTGTGGCACACACCTGTAGTCCCAGCTGCTTGGAAGGCTGAAGCAGAAGGATCACTTGGGCTCAGGAGACCAAGGCTACAGTGAGCTGTGATTATGCCACTGTACTCCAGCCTGAGCAACAGAGTGAGACTCCAACTCAAATACAGATATATCAAACTTTATCATAAATAAGTACAGGATAAAAAATAATATAGGTAAGGTTCAGTACTATCTTTGATTTCAGGTATCCACTGGCGGTCTTGGAAAGTATCCCCCATGGATAAGGGAGGACATCTGTAGATGTCTATCACATAATACTAAACAAGTAAAACAGGGTAACAACCCCCAAAACTTTATCCATTAGAAGTTTATGCTGAACGTACCTTTCCATCAGCTACTTGGTCAGCCATGTGAATTCTGACTGGGTAGTCTAATTACTTTACATCAGAGCTTCCCAAACTTTCTCCATTCACAGTACTCCCTTAGTATCTCAGTAATTTTTGCAAGGCACCCCAGGCTAACAGAAATACCTAAGAGTTCTATCTGGTAAGTAGTTAGGTTCAAACCTGTAAGTATTGATGCCCCTAACAGCTTGTAGTTGTTTTTAAAAATACACATAACTTGAAAGAAAAAATACTTAATTTCATTTTTAAATAACCACAATTACTTAAAGGTTGTGTGCCTGGACACCATATAATTTTCCACACTGATTTTTCACATGGCACTTGTTTGTTATCAAAGCAACAGCCAAAACCCCAACTTCACAAAGATATGTTGCTGAGAGATATATAGTTCATTATTGAAACTGTAAACTACCTCAAGCTACTTTATGTGTTGTTCAACAAATATAAGTATTGCTGTTTCCTTTGAAAACTCAATTTTCCACGAGACCTCTGATATTTCTCTGTGGTGTCCTAGGGTGTCATGGTATACTGCTGGCAAGCCAAGCTTTAGACCTTTAGTTCAACAACTACCAAAGCAACTAAATGACAATTTTTCTTCCATTTTATCAGGGCAATTTACAAATAAGGTATTATATAAATAAAGGGTATAATAAAATACCTTCTGACAATTAAATAACCTTTTATGGATTTAGAGACCTCTCTCTAATAAGGATGACCATCACAAACCATAAGTATCAACTCATGTTTACATATTAAGGGATATTACGTAAACATAATAACAACTACTGTAAGAGAATCTTTACGTGTTAAGTTTAAACATATTAAATTGTTTATACTTGACTATTTTCTACCTACAAAAATAACAATTTCAAGCTGGGCGTGGTGGCTTATGTCTGTAATCCCAGCACTCTGGGAGGTGAAGGTGAGAGGATTGTCTGAGTCCACAGGTTCAAGACCAATCTGGGCAACTTGGCAAGACCTCATCTCTACAATAAATCAAAAATTAGCCGGGTGTGGTAGCACGCCCCTGTGGTTCCAGCTACTTGGAAGGCTGAGGTGGGAGGGTCATCTGAGTCCAGCAGGTTGAGGTTGCAGTGGCCGTGAGCATGCCACTGTACTCCAGCCTAGGTGGCCGTGAGCATGCCACTGCACACCAGCCTGGGTGACAGTGAGACTCCGACTCAAAAATAAATAAATAAATAAATAAATGAACAAACAAATAAATAAATAACAATTTAAAATGACATACTTATATATCTTGCTTGGCTTGTGGAGAAGGAAGAGCCTGATTTTTAAAATTTCATGCATGTTTGACAATTAGAGCATAGTCAACAGTAGTAATCTCTCTGTAGAAACCAAATGTGAAAATCTATAACTACAGGCTCTAAGCTAATATCAAGATAGTTCCTTTAACTGTTATCAACTATATATGAACAGTGGTTCATGCCTGTAATCCCAGCACTCAGAGAGTTAAGAGGCAGGAGTTTGAGACCAGCCTGGGCAAAATAGTGAGACCCCTGTCTCTACAAAAAATAACTAGTTGGGTGTGGTGGCACACGTCTGTAGTCTCAGCTACTCGAAAGGCTGAGGTGAGAGGATTGCTTGAGCCCAGGAGGTCAAGGCTGCAGTGAGCTATGACTGCACCACTGCAGTGTAAGCCTGGGCAACAGAAGGAGATACTGTCTTTAAAAATAATTGTTCCCCATCTATTTACTACCTCACAGTGAGACTTATTATCCAAATAAACAAACAAATCATGATCTGACAAAGGATCAGATGGGAAGATGTAGAATATGGGTATTATTTATTTTACACAACAGAATTTCTCTAGACGTCATGTAATACAAATTAAGGTAAGATAATTATGAAAAGATTTGTATAAGTATACTGAAATGTGTTATTTAGAGGAATCCAAAGGTGAGTTCTTTGTACTGTGAAGGATGTTTTCCAAGGGAAATTAGTACTCTCCCATTTGTACATACAGATTGCTTATATTCACACAAGTTATACAACTAGCTACATTTCCAACTATAGGGCAACACTGGTTTTGTTTTCTCAGAAGAGGCTAATATTCTAATATATTCTTAGAAAAGAATCATGTGGCTCCATCTTTTTTTTTTTTTTTGTAGAGACAGGAGTCTTACTATGCTGCCCAGGCTGAACAGTTCCATCCTGTTAGAGATACTACAAATAGAAAACAGAAAATTCTTGAAGAGCAAATTTTAAAATCTGATAATGTCTGAATTTTGTGGTAAGCAAAATAAGTCACTACACTAGAAAGTTCTGATGTGCTGTTTACAAAAATATCAATTTGTTCACAAAAAATATTTTGGGGTCACTGTCAGTAAAGTAACTGTACATACACAGAAATTATATGAAATGTAACAAACAATGAAAAAAGCATTTAAAAGACTACATAAAGACAATCTGATTGAGACTGGTCATGGTGGCTCATGACTGTAATCCCAGCACTTTAGAAGGCCGAGGCAGGAGTATTGCTTGAGACCAGGAGTTAGAGATCAGCCTGGGCAACATAGTGAGAACTAATCTCAACAAAAATTTAAAAAAATTAGCCAGGTATGGTGGTGCATGCCTATAGTCCCAGCTGCTTGAGAGGCCTTGGTGGGAGGATCCCTTGAGCTCAGGTTGAGGCTGCAGTGAGCCAAGAATGTGATACTGTCCTCCAGTGTGAGCAGCAGAGTGAGACTCTGTCTCTAAAAAAATAATAATAATCTGATTCGTAATATTCATATAAATATGAGCACAACTGAGCTTTTCAATGTATACAAATTTATATAAATTATTTTTTAATCCAGATGTGGTGGCTCTGGAGTTCGAGATCAGCCTGGGCAACACAGTGAGACCAAAAATCAAAAAATTAGCTGGGCATGGTGGTATGCACCTGTAGTCCCAGATACTCAGGAGGTTGAGGAGAAAGGATCACTTGAGCCCAGGAGGTTGAGGCTGCAGAGAGCCATGATCGTGCCACTGCACTGCAGCCTAAGCAAGTGACAGAGTAAAATGCCAACTCGATAGCCAGATACAATTTTTTAAAAATGTCTACAATATGATTTGTAATATTGAAAATTACAATTCACAAAAACATTTTTGTCTCCAAAGCATAGGAAAGTGAAGCAGCAGGGTAAAGAGGAAATAAGCTATACAAAAAGCTCACATTCTAAAAGAATTTTTAAAAAACTGTTTAAAGCTAATACTACGAATTTGAGGAATAATTTTCAGAAGTACTAAAGACTTGTAAACATTTAGAGTATGATATAAATATAATTTGGCAAATGATTTCCAAATAAAACATGCTGACATGTTAGGGTAGCCGGACTGAATACTGTTTGTAGGATTTTTTTTTAATGAAAGAAAACCTCAAGCTCAATACAAATACTTCAAGATATAAAACACTATTTAATTGCCCTGGTTCTGTTTAACATTTCAGAACTAGGTTGAGCTTTAAATAAAATTTATTCTACTCCCCTCCCCCTCATTTTACCAAGAAGTTTACCAAGTAGTCAAAAGGGGTTGGGGGAGGCATTCCTGCCAGAGGGAGCTCCATATAGAAAGATATGTCAGTATGATAGCGTTAGTGGTCAATGAAACCTTAGAATGAAGAAAAACGGTAAGGCAGAAAAAGACTGAGTAATATTCAAGTTAAATTGGACCACCATTATTAATATATGTCCTCAAAGAAACATGATCTCCTGTCTGTCACTGCATTGGCCATCAACAATGCCTCCCTCCTTATCATCAACCCCATGTGGAACAGATTTTGATTTCTAATACTATTCTCCATTAAAAAGGAACCAGAGTTTTTGGGGGAGTACTAGTTCCATGTCTTAGGACAGGAAATAAAACCAAGATGGGCTTGGAATATCTTGTCAGAAAGCAGAAGACTTTTAAAAAGGTCCACAGTAGTGCTAAAAAGACAAATAAGCCAGTATGAGGTTAGCCAGGCTGTGACAATTTGAACATTAGGAAGAAAATAATAATTATAGCTAAATGGAGTAAACTGAATCTGTCATAAGTCAAAAATTCATAATTAGATGCAAAAGGGAAAGTTAAGGCACATAAAAACATAGTTGTAAAGAAGGGTGAAAATAATGGAGTATTTAATGGTTTCTTTGTTAATAACTAGGTTGGTACTAATATTTAGATGTTATGTCTGTTTATGAAATATAGCTGTGTACTTTTTTGGTTTCAGTACAAGAAGGGAGGGTTAGACACAAGGAACTGTGACTACACCACATAGTCCCAACAAAGCAAGTCAGGTACTAACAACAGGAAAGCAGGATCAACACAGTCCTCACACACACAGCATTTGAAAGGAGATCCAGTGGCTGAGGAGCACCAAGAGTCACACACGATGAGCAAGTGGGAACTGTGAGTTCTAACTGGGGGAATTTGTCAAATACCCTAAAGAGAGCTAACAGGACAAACCTGAAGCCTGATCTCTTGGGAATGGAAGCATCTATAATTCCTGCCAATACTGCTACCAGGAAAGGACAATTTATAATGACAACATAACACTGAGTTATGAAACACTGATCACATAAAAAAACAAAGAGTATTTCAATTCAGAGAATAACTCCAGGTTGCAAAAAACTAAAAAACTATGAGAAAGTCATGGACATTAAAAAAAAATCATCTGGGTGTAGTGGCTCACATGGGTAATCCCAGCACTTTGGGAGGTAGAGGCGAGGGGACTGCCTGAGTCCAGGGGTTTGAGACCAGCCTGGGCAACTTGACATGACCTCATCTCTACAATAAATCAAAAAATTAGCCAGGTGTGGTGGCACACATCTGTGGTTCCAGCTACTTGGAAGGCTGAGGCAGAAGGATCATCTGAGCCCAGCAGGTCTAGGCTGCAGTGGCCGTTGAATGTGCCACTGCACTCCAGCCTGGGTGACAGAGTAAGACTCCTACTAAAAAAAAAAAAAAAGAAAGAAAGAAAAGAAAAATCCCACTAACTTAGAAGGTGAAGTTTAATTATAGAAGGGAACCAATACAGCTTTAGGTTACATATCAACACAATTTTTGGTTAAGGTTTATGCGCAACCAAATCTTGTTTTAACCAAGAAACAAATTCATTAATAAGTTTGAATTCTGACTAATCTGAAATTTTGCCTTGTTTTGCTAGTTGTAAGATTATTGTAGCCCTAAGAAAGTATAGAAAAATGACTATAATTCTAGTAAAGTATAGAAATAAGAATCTGGGCTGGTCACAGAGGCTGGTGCCTGTAATCCCAGCACTTCGGAAGACCAAGGCAGGAGGATCACTTGAGCCCAGGAGTTCAAGATCAACCGAGGCAGCATAGTTAGACCCTGTCTCTACAAAAAAAATTAAAATAGCCAGGTGTAGTGATGCACACGTGTAGTCCCAGCTACTTGGGAGGCTGAGGTGGAAGGATAGCTTGAGCCCAGGAGGTTGAGGCTACAGGGAGCTGTGATCATATCACTGCACTTCAGCCTGGACGACAGAATAAGACCCTGACTCAAAAAAAATAAATATCATAGAAGCCATATTAATGATTATTGTAATTTAAACTGTTATTAAAGATAATGTAAATAAGTTAATAATCAGTATTTAAATGTTTAAAAATTTTTATTTTAGAATTTTAGTGTATTAGATAAGTAGGTTTAATATACTGAGCATTAAATTATGAGCAATGATAAGTAATTTTCTCCACGTCCCAAAACTCCTCAGATGGTAAAGAACTGAATAAAGTATACAATGGGAGGGAATGCTAGGGGACTGGCAAGTAAATCCAAGGGACCCCAGCACAAATCACGTGTAAAAAGCAGAGAAAGAAGATGAGAAGGTAAGAAGGAGCCAGATGCTTAGATCTATTTACATGTAAATCTTAAGTTTTATCAAACAGGCAATGGGATGCTAAGAGTATTTACAAAGGAACAAGGCACAGATCACTCTCTGCATGGTTTAGAAACCCGCTGG
The DNA here is from genome assembly GCA_963574415.1 of Tarsius wallacei. NCBI lineage: Eukaryota > Metazoa > Chordata > Mammalia > Primates > Tarsiidae > Tarsius > Tarsius wallacei. The sequence goes on along the minus strand of CAUYQG010070768.1, from coordinate 1,324 downwards.
TGGTAAGAGAGAATAGACTATAGGGTAGAAGAGACCTGCCCCAGGGAAATCAGTCAAGGATCAGAAATGGACAGTAGGATAAAGACTAATATAAGAAATAATACAGACAAAATAAAAGGACATGAGAAGGACTAGAGAGAAAATAACAGAGATGACTCCAAGTTACAACTTGAATCACTAGTAGTTGACTACAGCGCTATTAAGCTTTTAAAACCCCAAGTGCTCTTACTGCTGGAGGGTTCGCAGCACATCACAACCAACATTTTAAAATGAGTTCAGCCGGGCTCAGTGGCTCAGCCTGTAATCCCTTGCTTGGGGAGGTTGAGGTGAGTGGACTGCCTGAGCCCGTGGGTTCGAGACCCACCTGGGCAACTTGGCAAGACCTCACCTTTACAATAAATCAAAAAAATTAGCCGGGTGTGGTTGCACACGCCTGTAGTTCCAGCTACTTGGAAGGCTGAGGCAGAAGGATCACCTGAGCCCTGCAGGTCAAGGCTGCGGTGGCCAGGAGCGGCCACTGCACTCCAGTCTGGGCAAGAGTGACAGAGTGAGACTCCAACTCAAAAAATAAATAAATAAAAAGTAAATTAAAAAAATAAAAATAATAAAATGAGTTCATATTCCATATTAAAATGTTTATTTTTATAAAATGTTTGAAATTAATCTCTTTGCTTTTGAAAGTATGGCTACAAGTAATTTATTTAATTTACGGTTGACTCAAATTGCCTGGTAATCATACATAATACTCTGAAATTCTTACAATTTAAAAAAAAATATCAAATTCACACATGGTGCTTAAATTTTATGAAAGTTTAAAGATTATTAAATTTAACACCGTGTGGGTCATAATGTTTCATTTATGAGGAATTAGCTTATTTCAAAACTACAATTTTATTTTAATATTTTAAAACAAATGCTCTTTTTTCAAGTTTTAAACATTTTTATAGACCTTTGAAAAGTGAGTGCCCAGAAGTTATGCTTCTATTAACTTCTGGCTTAAATGGCCTTAGATGGTGGAACCAGTAGTCAAAGACAAAGGAAGATAAGCAAGTAAAAAGCCATTCTGTTTTGAATATGTTGAATTTGAGGTTACAGAGAGTTTGGTGTAGCCTAAAAGCTTTGGAGCCAAGAGCTTGGATTTGAATTTCAGCCCCTTTTCTTTTTCTTTTTTTCCTTTACTTTTTTTTTTTTTTTTTTTTTGAGTTGGAGTCTCACTCTGTCGCCCAGACTGGAGTGCAGTGGCCGCTCCCGGCCACCGCAGCCTCGACCTGCTGGGCTCCGGCGATCCTTCCGCCTCAGCCTTCCCAGTAGCTGGAATTACAGG
>CAUYQG010070766.1:20000-25234 GCA_963574415.1 Tarsius wallacei | reverse complement strand
CCTTCCGAGTAACCGGAACTACAGGCGCGCGCTACCACGCCCGGCTAATTTTTTGATTTATTGTAGAGATGAGGTCTCGCTTGCCCAGGCGGGTCTCGAACCCGCGGACTCAGGCAATCCACTCACCTCAGCCTCCCAAGGTGCGGGATTACAGGCCAAGCCACTGAGCCCGGCTTCCTTACCTTATCTTTTGTCTCCTTCCTTCCTTCCTTCCTTCTTTCCTTCTTTTTTCTTTCTCTTTCATTTTCTTCCTTATCCTTGTTCTCCTTCTCCCCTTTCTCTTCTTCTCTCTGTCCCTCCTTCTTTCCCTCTCTTTTTGTCTGTCTCCTTCCCTCCCTTCCTCTCCTACCTCCTTTCCTCTTTACCTCCCTCTTTCCCTTCCACCTGCATTCTGCCTTGTTTATTATCAAGATAGTGATTCTAGTTTTGTTTCATTTGTGTTTTTCTAGTATATATTTGCCCATCATTTTATTTTTAGTCACTCTGAATCTCCTTTTCTTTATGTAAAATTCTCATATCAGCAGAGTTAAGCTTTTCTTTTTTGGCTAATCTGAACATTAGTCTTTTAATTGTGAAGATAAACATTACATTAGTTTGCTTAAATGACTCACATATAGTCATATTCCTATAAAGAAAAAATAAATGAAGGTTTTCAATACATAAAGTATAATTAATATATATAAAATACTTTCACCATATGTTTATTTTTTAATTTGTATATTTATAGTTTAGAAGATTTTCATTTTTCTAGTAGTAGCTTTAAATAATTCCTTTAGAGAGTTCTGACTTAGAAAATATATATTTCCAAATTCAATTCTATTTTCCTGGTAAAACTTGAGGGAATAATAAATGACCACCTTTAAAAGGATTATCACATATAAAATATGACATTATGACACTTGCTCTTAACCAAAAGGCTGAGAAGTGCTATAAATTATTATATTATTATAACCCTTTGTATAAAAATATTTATATTTATCTTCCATCAGGATTACTAATTAGAGTTACTAATAACCTCTTCTTTCTGGCATCTAATTTTCTCAGTTAATATATAGGAGTACCTTTCATACAAATTATTTTCCTTTTTCCATATTCTTATCTCCTATCTTCACTTTTCAGTTAGTTGTATAAAACATATCATTGTGTTGCATATGACATTTCCATAGTATTCTATCATCTTTATTTACATCATTTCATGTCATATATTTATTACATATATTCCACACTCACCACAATATCTTTCCTAAACTACTTTAGTGATTTTTTTTTTTAATTCTCTTGAAGATTCTCCAGGAAAACTTTGTCAGAATTTGAATCTTACCTGAATTCTTACATGTACATAATATAGGCTTGATAAGTGACTTTATCTTTTTGCCTGGTTGCTTAAAAATTATATTTATTTATCTTTAAAATCCAATAAATTTAAAAAATGGTCTTGATGTTGACTGGTCTGAGTGCACTTTCTGTAGTATATGAATGACAATTTTTAAACAATTTCAGAATTAACATTTTTAGATCAGTTGAATTATTATTTTTATAATATGCTTTTTTCCAAAACTTGAGTTTTCTTTTTCAAGGACCTCAATTATACATTCAATGGATCTTTTTCATGTCTTCTCTCTTCTATCACTTTTATCTCAATCTATATTTTCTCAAATATTCATCTCTTTATTTACTATTTTTTAAACTTTTTATTTTCTATTTTTATTAGAGCACTTTCCTTGCTCTCAGTTTCATTGCAGTTTAGCCTTGATTTTTAAAAATTTTTCATTATTTTTTTCTATGATTGCTATTTTTCTTTTCTTATCCTGTTGCTATTTAATCATTTTACATTTAAATTCTTCTATTTTAATGTTTGCTCTTGTTTAGGTTATATGATCTTCTTACAATTTAAAGTTAATTTTAGACTAACAGGAGATAGTTTTCACCTATTTTGTCACCATAATTTTTTCTACTCATCTTTCAATATCTATCACTACGTTATTGGGTTTATTGCCTTTTTTCAACAATATATTTCTAGGGATTGATCATAATTTTTTTATGTCGCTCACGTTTGTATGAGATGTATTTTACCAGTGCTTTAAAGGGAACTTTTCTAAATGTGGAAAGAAGGTGCTGAATTTTCTAGTTTCTCTAATCAAGAATTATTTTCTGGTATTAATATTAAATATTTTAAAAACTTGTCTCTTATAGTCACCTTTACACTTCTGAAATCCGTTTCTTATGGAATCTTTCACTGAACCTCCATGTCTGAATATTTTTCCTTTTTCTACCAATTGCTTTTGATATGCTCTTGTTTTTTCAACTCTCAAGTCCTTTTTCTGCATAGTCTCTGTATTATGTCTCTGTCCTCCTGAAAAAGAGTTTTTGGAATATATCTGATGTCTTCAATGTGGTGCGACCAACTATTCCAGGTTGTTTGGAACTTTTTCAGCACTGAAAGTCCTACATTGGGCTAAAGCCTCAGTCCAGGGCAAACTGAAGTTTGTTACCCCGTCTGTTGTCCAGTACTACTGTGGTGCTCTAGTCAACTTTATATCTATTCCATTCTGATAGCCTCACAGATACTAGTAACTTTATGTCTTTTATGCACTTCCAGGGAAATTAGAGCTATCAGAGCCTTCTCTCATTTTACTGTTCTTTTTCTCAGATCTGTTTGCAGAGGATTCCTTTCTAAGTGGAATGTTCTCCTTTTGGAGGTAGCTACTTCCTGGATATAATTGTTTTCTAGAATTCTCAGACTCCTCAATTCCCATTTGCTTTACTCTACTAACACTTCTGAGAACAAAAAACCTGTTCTGTTTTTGTTGTGTTTGGGCCCTATCCACTCATACATTATGGTTTCATTGTAGACCATATCATGTTTTCCCTTTATATTGTTCTGACTTTTTTTGTTTTGTTTAATTAGTAGATTTTTGCAGATTTAAAAATTCTATTTAAAAATATTTTTCTCATTTAAAATTCCCAGATGTTATAAGATATACTTCTAGTGAATATCTTTTGGAGTGCTTCTCTTCTTTTTTAGACCACAGAAATTCCACCATTATTGTGACATACCATAAGCATAGAATAAATGGAAATCTAGCATCAAAAGTTTGCATTAACTCATTACTTAATTTTATTATTTTGTCCTGCATATTATTTTTAAATAAGTAGATATTTACCATTCAATACTCTTTCCCAGATGTATCGTGAGGAAAAAAAATAAAAGTTTAATTTACCAGATATATTTCCAGTGGATTTTGGACTATTTCCATAAACCTATTTAAGATTGATTACAAATTCTCTTCCCTGGGTAATATAGTAGTCTTGAGTTGCACAAAACTAGTCCTCTCCTTTGAACATCCATTAATCCCTTGAATGAAAAATGAATTGCTTTAGTGGCACAAAATTATTCAAAATAAAGAATTTATTTGAAATTGGAAACCTGTAAAATACAGGTTAATGAAGTAAAAACCTATAGGATGAGGGTAAGTAGCATTTTTAAAACCACAAACTCAAAGATAATTTCTTTTCACTATTATAATTGATTCTAATATGAAGACTTTTGAAAATAATTAGACCTTTAAAACAAGTGATGCCTTCTCCCATTCTTGTTATTTTTTTCTTATTGCAGTTTCTTGAACAATCTTTTCCAGTGAATATATCAAAATATTATGAAAATATAAACATAAAAATTCCATTGCAACAGGGCTTTACTTCTATAGAATACTAATCATATACTATAGTATATAGAAGTGTAGGTACTAACTGCCCCTGGTAAATATAAATTTGCAAGATTTTAGATAATTAAATAAAAAGTAAAGAAAATATGCAAACAGAAAAATTTTTGCCATGCATTTAGTAAATAATATAAGGACAATACTTAATTTGCATAAAGAGAATATACAAACCTAGAAAAATGTAGTCCTCTTTCTTCAGAAATATAGTTAAAAAGGATTAAGTGACATAAAGTGTCTAGAAAATTGAGTCATTCAGGAGCAGAAAGATCAACAGTTGGATATTTCCTTGGAAAGTGTAAATACAACAGCTGGATCAAATAAGACACTTGACATTTCTTTCTGAACAAGAAGAATAGAGTCAAAGGAAAAGAGTAGAGTAAAGCTCATTTAAGACCAAAACATAATTAGGAATGTTTTTAGAGGTAGATAGGTTCTTTTACATAGGAATTGGAAATATAGGGATGCATTGTTTAATTCAGTGAGTTGAAAACAAAATATGAATATGAAAATAGTATGCGTATAGCTCATTCTGAATAAAGAGAGGATTGGCAGTAAAATTCAGATTCCTAGAGATATTTGTTATTTGGATGCCTTTTGGTGCCACATTTTTCTTGATAATGAACTGAATTATCTTCAATGGCATCCTTTTCTGCCCACCAATAATATACCATTTTAATTTGGCTTTAGTACCTACTTTCCAGGATATATATGCCAAGGACAGCATCATATTGAGAAAGTAAAGCACAGCAGGTCCTATCAAAAAAAGTTTAAAAGGAAAAAAGCCATTTACTTTTTCTATTAGTTTAATTGGGACACAAGTAGGTTTGCATTTTTAAAACACTTTTAAGATAGTGTTTCTTTTTAGGGGCTATGATTTTTAACAGTTGAAGGAACTGCTATTATTTCATTCTCTGTGATTCTTTAAAAAAAAGAAATGAAAGAAAATCAAAAGGTAATATTAGAGACCAATTCAAAACCCAATGTAAATGTTCCAGTTTAACTTTAGTTCATTTAGATGCTTTGGTTTTTAAACAACATAAAATGAAGTAATTTCATAATAAGTATTAAATTATTTAAAGTAATACATAAATAAAAGAGATAAAATATTTTATTTTAGCATGTACTATATAAGTATCTTACATTTCATAAGTTTTTGTTTTTTCTCAAAGGTGGTCATTGACTAGAAAAACTAAACTATTTATTTGGAGTGAAATTTAAAAATAAACCTCAGCTAATGTCACTAATATTGTTAAATCTGGACAAAATATTCACCACAGAAAGTCATCATGGTGGTTTTAATATCTCTCTCAGACAGTACTCACAATTTTGTACATTCAGACCATCATTCTCACTATAAATAACACAGAATAATAATCCAAGCAGAAGAAAATGGAAGATGAAGTTAAAAGAAATACTCCTCATCTACTATTCTTCCAATGTGATACCATTTAACTTCTGCACAGACAGTAATGCCTATCATTGACATTTCAGAAGGGAACTGAAAACATTGTA
>CAUYQG010070766.1:0-17500 GCA_963574415.1 Tarsius wallacei | reverse complement strand
CCATATAATTTCGAGTTCTTCTATTATAATAAACGTTGCTCGCATGACTTAGTTTAAGTGATTATTTAACTTAGACTTGCCTGTTGTACTTTTCTGTCCATTTCCATGTTTGAAACTTTTTTACTGTCACGATGAGTATAAATGAATGTCAAAGAATGTTTAACACAAACATTTATAAATGATCCTTTATTCAAATTTTCATTATGAACCCATTAACAATTTTTACTCTAGAATTTGACCATATGGTTGTATATTTAACTATAAGATAGGAATGATGATTCTGCTTGGCTTGATATTAAGTAATAAAAATTATTTAGTATAGTGACATAAGATGTTGATTAAATGAAAAAATGATAAAGAAATGATGAGAATTTATTTCAAATTTGTTTCTTCCATCTCTATAAATGTCTTATCAATCATTAATACTTATGCTTCATACTGTTTTAAAATGTAAATGTATGTTTCTCTTTTAAAATTAAAAAAAAGTCCCAGGTATAAAAAAAAAAGCATTTGTCATATTTATTGATATTTTCACATAAAACATGCAAAAACCATGGGTGAACTTTTAGAATTTTCTGAGACTTGGAAGATTGATTTGAAACTCCCTGAATTGCAGGTCTGTCTGCTGAATTATCTGACCACCTAAAAGCCCCAGACTTGTGTGTACATTCTTCCTGATCTTCCATTATGGCATTTTCATTCATGTAATCCCATACTGACCCAAGCACCACGTACTTGCCATATTAAATTCAATCTACATAGTTATATTCAAGTTGCTTTATGGGGGACATAAAGAAATTAAAATGGAGGGATTAATAAATGTTTAATAACATTTAATTTTCAGTGGATAACAGTTTTTTAAGGGTTTCTCAATTTTTGTCACAATCTAGCACTTTTTATGAGCTGTAGCATCAATCTGCAAATCATTCTCTAACTTGAATATCTTCACTTTTTCTGCTCTTCAAGGTATGTTTAAACCTTGAAACTGTCTGTATTCACCTCTTTATATTGTATTGCATAGTTTGTTGCCCTTTTTTATACACCATTTCCTTCCCTGTGTTCTTACCTAATTTGCCTCTGGATGTTCTATTCTGAAAGTGAACAAATCCATTATTTTTTTTTTTTTCGTTCTCTTCATCCCTCTCTTTCATTCCCTCAGAGTAATGCTTCATTAACAGTGGACACACACTGAGAGCTGATGACTTGAGAATGGTTAAAGTATTAGCTTCTTTAATGAGGCCAATCCTTCTGTAGTTAGTTTTGTTGTGTTTGCCTCCTTCTGATGTCCCTTAGCTTTAGAATTATGAAACTATTTAGAATCTGACATGTTACATTAATGTAATCAATTCTGTTAATCTGGTAAATAGCAGTAGTTTAAGTAATAGTCTTATATCATACTTCATTTCTTGAAAACTTACATAACTGATAAAACTTACTGAACAATGGAAAATAGAAATGAGTGATATTCTTAAGAAACAGTTTCAGTCTATTAACATACAGAATGTAGAGCTATTTGAAGTGAATACCCTTCTAGTATATGTGTGAGAAAAACAAAAGAATTGAAGGCTTTCAAAATTGTTTACCCAGTTGGTATGCAGGAATGTATATACAAGATAATATTTTAAAAAATGGTTTCAAAATAATTATCTATTTCTACAGAAAAAAAAAAAGAATGAACTATAACCGTTAATAGATGTCTGTAAATCCAGTGTTCTAAATCAAGCAGTGTCATGGCTAACCACGTGGTAGCACAGGGATCTGGAAAACGCAGTCACTTGCTGAGGCTTAGTGTAAAAGTCATTTTCGCTCCTGGAAATGGGAATTGCTGCCCAATCCCATTAGGCTTCCACCTCATGTCCTTAGACTTACTTCTGCCTTTCTTTGTTCAGGTCTTATCCTTTAGCGTTGATGTTGAACTCGCCTCCCAGAACAAGTAAGCCTCTTCCTTGTAGTCTGCCCATGGAGTCGTCAGGTTAAGGGTGTATCTGCTTCATTCCTGATAAATGCCAGTTTTATCTGGCCCATTTCTTTTGTGTGCCTCTCAGTTAGATAGCAGGGTTAGGACATATAAAATCTTGTATTCTCCATGTCCCTTTTATTTTGGAAAGCTTTTGAGAGCTTAACATTTCCCTGTTTCTTGTTGCTCAGACCAAACCATTCCTCTAGTGGCCTCTTGCCTCCTACAACAAATCCAGGCTTCCTCTTGTCATCTTCAAGGAACCCTCCTCTATCTTGCCTTTCTGTCCTTAAATGCACTGACCTAGCTGTCACTTTACTCTCTGATCAATTTTAACCACATAAACAGAATGGAATCATTACAACAGTTAAGGAGGAAGTTGAGTGAAATCAAACTGTCTGAGATTAAAAAGAATGAAGTTCAAAATTATCTATTCTAAAGAGGTAATTAACAAACATTGACCAAAACTTGCTTAACTTCTTATGATATCAGAAACTTTCAGTTTCCAAGATATGCTTGGATCCAAACATGTAAGCTCAACCAACTGGCCTTAGCATCTAGAGAATTTTTATTTAAAATAGCATATGAATTTAAAAGGACTACTAATGTAATATGTTCCAAATCTCTTACTTTCTCCTCCATCCCTCAATAGATGATTTAATCTCCTTTTATATGCTATTTACAAATACTCTAGTCTCTGCATAAAACCCTTCAAGTGTTTTTCTCTTAGTAAACCTATTCTACTTTTAACCAGTTCTAGTTAGGTAAAATGTTCGCTTAACTTGAAGTGAAACCTACCCCTCAGTAATGTTCAATTGTTGGATCTTCTCTCACTTCTTCAATCATGCAAATAATGGTTAAATACATTTTAACATGTAGTCCTTCAAATATTTTAAAATACATGTTATGCCTTGCCTGAGTTCTCCAGGCTAAATAACCCCAGTTAATTAAACTAACATTATATATTTGGGGTCTTTTCATGATCCTGCTTTGTGTCCTCTACTTGTGTTTATCAAAATCTCTCTCAAGATATGATGTCCATGACTGTGTGTGAATGTCTGGCCACATTATGCTGCTTATGAAGCTACACTAAAATACCAATGTGATTTTTACATCGGTTTATCCTAGGCATACCTTCTTTGTTCTATCGTTGTAAACCTGGACTTTTTCAGACCCGAAAGCAAGATGACTTTACAATCATCACTACCACATTTTAACTTTACAGGTTAATTTATCTATGTTTTTGTCCGTAAAGATTTCTTAGATATTTGCAATAGGTGGACATTTTGTGTATTGCTTTCAACCTCATGCTATTCACAAATATGATTGGTATATTTGCCTGAGTGCTCATCAAAGTCCTTAATGAAATAGTCTAGCAAAATTTTAAATTTAGCTATTCTAGAAACATAGAAATTCAATCAATATGATAAGATTTGCTTAATCTAAATGACAATGAAATTTTAAAACTCCTATTTTTAACTATGATGATAGTGAACATTTGCTATAATATATATTTAGATCTTTTGAAATAGTAAGTTTGTGTATGTTAGTAATTGTTTTCTTATATTATGTTAATCTTTTAAAAGATTGTAAAAGATGACAAAATTTTAAATATTATTTGACTTCTCTCTTTAAACTAGCTATGTTGGAAAGTTTCCAAAGAATTCTGTTGAAATAGTATTACTAGAGTATCTTCTAAATAACTTTGTGGTATAGTTCAATAGGCCAAAGTAACCACGAAAATAGCTTTGTAAGAGGAAAATCTGTATTAGTTCAATTACCAATTTAAAGAAAGAATTTCCAGACAAATAATACAACAGAATCTAGAATAGCAATTTGTGTCTTTGTCTTATTTCAAGTGTTTCATTCTTACCACTATATTTTTAGGAACTATCTGTGCCTACATCACCATGCTCAGTGCTATCTGCACCATAATAAATTGCATCACTTTTTCCCTCCAGTTCAAGTATCAAAAACTCAGGTGAGAAAATGTAGCTCCAGGAAAACAAATGTAGACATTTCATTAAATATTCACCTGTGGCTGTGATTTAGTCGTCTTATCTCCTGTCAAAATTCCTTAACTATAAAGTAAACTAATGATTTGTCACCTCTTTCAAGGGAATATTTTGAGTTAATGAGCATGCAGTGAGCAATTTAAGGATCAAACATACTGGGCAAAAGACTAAATTTTTATTATAGTGGATACTCGCAGCCTTATGTAATCTGCCAGTCTAAACCATGTGCTGCTTTGGCACATGCCTGACTGAAAATAGCAGACCAGTTTGTGAGTTGGCACAATTTCAACAAAGCAGATGGACATGCAATGAAATAACTAGCAAAGAGACCTTGTTTCAACATCAAATATGTTTCCTTAGGGCCAGATTCTTGGGCAAAGTTGTTTTAGCGATCCCTCTACAACTAAGGTAAGGTGGTATATTTCCTTTGCTTTTAGCCTTCACTAACTGTTTCTATCTATTTTGGGGAGTTATTTCAGGCATTCACCCATTTCAGATACTACACTATTCATATTTAAAACCACAATGGCTTGAACTCTTTCCATTTGGAATTTAAAACACCAGCAAAGAATAAGGTTTAAATAACACTAGGATTGTTGTTTCATGAGAAGTTGCATTTATCTGGCCACTCAAGAGAATGGGAGATTTATTGCATACTTTATCATGGTACTCTTCACTCTAAGTTCTATAAATGCACAGTGTCTCAGAGAAATAATGTTAACTGAGATCTTTATTAAATCAGAATATCCCAGATATTATTGACTAGCTCTTTTAAACAGTGATATATCCACATGGCAAATTAAGAGTAGAAGCTCATCAAAATTAATGGATACATCAAACAATTTTCAGCTATTGTCAAATATAAAAATTACAATAAGAGAAACCTGTGCTAAATACATGTGTTTTGGGATAAGTGCATATTTTAAAAATTAATAGTATAGTACATAGATTAAGAAAATATATTATTCAAGCAATTTGTAATATGATCTAAATTTTTTAGTAATAAGTTTTAATATAAGATTTTTTTATGAATATAAATATTATTTCAATTTCTGGATACATCATAAACCCATCAGCACTGGGAAGTTTTTTGAGAATTAAAGTAAGAACACAAACTAAAGTAATAATAAAAAGGCATCTAATATAATATAGTAAAAAGGCGTATAATAAAAATGCATATAATAAAAAGGCAATCAGACAATGAAAAGCTCAAGCTTTCCCCTTACTGAAAACCACTAGTGCCTTTCTGTATATGTAACCACTTGTGTATATTTGCTCAGAAACATATGATATGTATGTTTTTAAATTTATATTTGTATCTAATAGGTTTATATATTTTAAATAATATATCCTAGATCACTATATATGATACATGTATTTCTATTTTACTTTTAATAGTTTTATATTAGTTATTTTATAAAGGAACCATAATTTATCTAAATAGTCCCTCATTAGTGGCCATTTTAATATTTGATAAGGGTCTCATTACTGATCTGTTTCTGAAATTCCTTGAATATTGTAACATATTTATTCCCCCAGATGAACTCCACTGTCATTTTGTCAAGTACCCCCCAAGTAAAAAGGCAAGTTGAATTTTAATTAGTATTGAATGGAACGTATGAATTTAGCTTAGGGAAAATTATAATAATATAGCTTTCTATCAAAGAACATGAATTTTCTTACTATTCATTCAAAACTGTCGCTCTTTCTCAATGTGTAATGAAATAGACCATAGATTTATATAGGTTTTTTTTACACATTCAGTACATTTCTAGTTACATGTAATCTTGATTATTCTTATTATTGATGTTACTACAATTAGCAATATAATATTTCTTTTCACTATATTTTAACCTGCCATTGTTTGCATATAGGAAAGTTGTTTTTTATATTAATTGGCTAACCATGCACTTTACTAAATTATTTCGGTGTTTGTTGATTGAGGCTTATGTTTACACCATTTGCAAATAGTGCTAAATTTTTATTCTCCTTTAAATTTTATATACCCCCTGCTTTCTTCTCTTCTCTAATTATTCTGGCTAGATTCTTCAGAATATTGTTCAATAATACTGATAAAGTAAGCATCTTTTTCATTTCTATCACTTAAATGAAAATGTATTTAGTGTTAAGCTTAACAGAAAATGTATTTAGTGTTAAGCTATATTTGTTTTGTATTAGTTTGTAATAGCACAATCTCTATATAATTATGAAATTATATATTCATATACTATTCAGGGTTTTATTTATTTATGTATGTTTGTTCATTTTTGAGCCAGAGTCTCACTCTGTTGTCTAGGTTAGAGTGCAGTAGCATGCTCACAGCCACCCCAGTGTTGACCTGCTGAGCTCAGGGATCCTTCCACATCAGCCTTCCAAGTAGCTGGAACTCCAGGTGAGAACTACACTGCCAGCTAATTTTTTGATATATTGGGGACACAAGGTCTCACCAAATTACCCAGGCTAGTCTCGAATTCCTGGGCTCAGGTAGTCTTCCCACCTCAGCCTCTCAAAGTGCTGGGATTACAGGCTTAAGTCACTGCACCTGGTCTATGTTTATTCATTTTAGAAATTTGATTTTATAGTTTTTTTATCAATTTTTTTTTCTCTTCACACTTTCCATACATTTTCCATCTTATTGACTTTTGGCTGGGTCATGTGACTCGCTTTAGCCAATGATACTTGGATACAGAAATTTTACATGTGTTTGCTTTGTTTTGCCCAACACTGCTCCTTTGCCCTAACCATAGGAGCAGCATGCTTAGATAGGTTACTATTTCATCTTGGGTCCTGTTAGAAAACTCACTCGAGTCAGCCCAATTCAACATATCCTACCTAGTTGAGCTCACAGAGTCCAGTCATATAGCAACCCACAGAACTCACATAATGTGAGTGAGGAACATGAAAACTAAATATTATTTGCTCTTATCTAGAATTAATTTCAATTTTGCTAAGTATCTTTGCTTAAATGTTAATTAATATGTTATTTTAGTATTTTTCTTGAAAAGAAATAACCTTTACACATGTGAAATGAAATCCACCTGGCCATAGAATGTAATTTTCTTAGACACAGCTTAACTTTTTTGGGAATTTGGTATCATTCTAATAAGCGAAAAAATTTGTCTATTGCTCTTTTAACTTGCTGATTTGACTTTTGTATCTTTGTTCAATTTTTCTATGGGTACTATGATGGAGACAAAAAAATTTAGAAGCTTTGTTCTAAAAGTTTATGTTTTGGATATATTGAAATGATACTTGAATTTGCTTATTCACTTTTTTTTGACAGAATTTACCAGCAAAACAATCCAGGCCTGACTTATTATGACTTTTTTTATAGATAGTGTTTTGATAAAATTTCATTATCATCTTAGCTTACTAACCTGTTAGAAATTTATGTATATTTGGCTAAAAACTCATATATTTTGCTTAGGTTTATAAGTTTATCTGTATACTGTTTTACAAACTACTTTTTCATAATTTTCTTTGTTTCTTCCTATATTTTGCTATTTCCACATTTTCATTTTATATTTTATTTTCTTGCTTAGGCTAATTTAATTGATCTCTGCTTTTATTCTTATGGATGCATTGTTTAGTTTCTATACTTTGGCCGAAAAAAATTTAAAATAGAAATTATATTAATATCCTCTGATTAATTATTGTTAGCTATTTTTCATTAAAATTGTCATTCTCATATCATATTGTAATATAATTTTGTTCACTTACTAGAACTTTATTTCTGGTCTTGGAAAATATCAAGCTTATCTCTGCCTTAGGGCTTCTGCATTTGCTCTTTCCTTTGCCTGGAATAGTCTTCCTCCAGAACACAGGTTCTCTACATTGGCAGTGCATTGGGATATTAGGAAAGAGTAGTGGTGCCAAGAGCCTGCCCTTGGATATTCTGAGTTAATTGATCTGGATGCAGCCTGAGAATTAAGATTTTTAAAAAGTAGTCAGATGTTTTTAATGTGTAGAAAAATGTGGTCCAAGGTTAGTGATCCTTAGTGATGGATGCACATTATAACCATGGGGGTGGGATATGTTAATATATAACAGTGCCTGTACTCCAAACTAATTTAATAAAATCAGAATTTTGGAGATGGGAGGATAAAACTTTCAAGAGTATTTTTTAAAAACTCCCTGAGTGATTCCAATATACAACTAGGATAGAGGTACACTGCCCTAGACATCTCTATATTGGCTCCTTCCTGTTCTTAGATAACAATTCAAACATTATCTGAGAAAAGTCATCCTTTATCATATTATGTAACATACCTCCATATTATGAGTCTTCAACATCAATGAAGGTTATATATGTTTTTTAGAATTTACTACTATCAAAAGACATTTTATCCATTTATTTATTTATTTATTTTTGGCCTTATTTCTTCTATTGAATTGCATCCATGAATTATTAATTCTTGTAACTCAAGTGCCTTAAAAAGCCTGTAATTCAATGTCATGGATTGTACTCTCTTTCTCTTTGTTTCATTTAGTAGATTTCATATGATCTGTTATTAATGTTGAGTTTTAATTTTTTTTAGAGTTTAAATGATGCATTTTTCCTCCTATACTTTATATCATCGTATTACATTTTTAGGCATCTCCTGTAAAAAGCACATAGTTGGCTATAGCTTCAATGAGCCTAGGAGTTGGGAAGTTTCAGTTGTTTGTTTTGTCTTTTGTTTTGTAAATTGTGTGTTTTTTTAATATTTGTATCTTGTAATTTTCAAAAATTACAGATTGGTATCAATTATGAATTGGTTGGTTGCGAGCAATAAACACTCAGCTGTTTTGTGTGAAGAAGAACTTCAATGAAAATGTAAGTATTGTAGAGTAAAATTGCAAACAAACAAAGATTTTCAAATCCAAGGATCAGGTATAAGTGTCCCTAGAAATGTATCAGGTTGTAGAAACATTATAGACTAAATAAAGGAAGAATTTATTGAATAAAAAGAGCAAGATAAAAATATATCTAGGCTGGGTGCAGTGGCTCAGCCTGTAATCCCAGCACTTTGGGAAGCTGAGGCGAGAGGATTGCCTGAACCCAGGGGTTCGAAACCAACCTGGGCAACTTGGAGAGACCTCATCTCTACAATAAATCACAAAAACTAGCCAGGCGTGGTGGCGAGCGTCTGTAGTTCCAACTACTTGCAAGACTGAGGTGGAAGGATCGCCTAAGCCCAAGAGGTAAGGGCTGCTGTGGCTGTGAGCATGCCACTGCACTGGAGTGAGAAGAGTGAGACTCCAACTCAAAAAAAAAAAAAAAAAAAGGATACATCGAATATTCTTTTAAATTTAAAGGTAAGAAGATATAATTTAAGATGAAAGAAATACTGTTTTTCCTTGATGCTGTAGTTTGCATGAGCAGGAATGAGGTTATGATAATGAAATAGGAAGTTGTGGTTTATCTTAGGAATAGGATTTTGAGTCTGTATCCAAAAAGGTCAACTGTCACCACTTGTACTGCCACAAGAAAGCAGTAAACTTCAAAACACTATACCCTAAGTAAAAGGATAGAAAAGAAATAATCATCCTTCAATAAAATAGATAGAAAAGAAGTATGTCTTTTCCTACTTCACCTGTTGTTAAGATATAATAACTCTTAAAACACTTCAATAGATTTGAGGTTCAAATTTACTTTATCCACAGTCTGAGAATCTTACAACCGATAACTAAAGGCAAAATTTTTGCTCATACTAGTGATAAATTTGTTGCACAAGACAAAAGCAAATACAAAAGCCCTGTAGAGCAGTGCTACTTAAAGCATGATCCGTGGGCTAGAGGTGATTCATAAACTCTTTACCACTTATCAGTAACAAGACAAATACAAAATTGAGAGTGTCAGAAATTGTTATGGTAATTTGACAGAGTAATTAATATAAATTTGATCTAACACATTTTTAAAAACCTTTTAAAGTCTCCTCAATGTCATGCATTTTTTAGTAATGCATTTTATTTTATTTAGAAAAGTATAAACTTGTCATAGATTTGAAAGAAAAAAATGTTTTTCACTAATGATATTTAGAGGAGCAGACATGTCTCTTGAAAGTTAGCAAATGACTCAACAGATAAATTCTATTAGTCTGTAAAACTAAAAATAGAAGAATATAATTATATTATAATTTATTTTTTTAATTATTAAGTTTATGAAAGATAGATTAGGAAACAGAAAAATAGAACATATTGTATAAAATAAAGCGTAAGTTGATTGAACTAGAAGTTTAAGAAATAAAAAAGTAGCCGGGCTCGGTGGCTCAGCCTGTAATCCCGCGCCTTTGGGAGGCTGAGGTGAGTGGATTGCCTGAGCCCGCGGGTTCGAGACCCGCCTGGGCAAGCAAGACGTCATCTCTACAATAAATCAAAAAAATTAGCCGGGCGTGGTAGCGCACGCCTGTAATTCCAGCTACTTGGAAGGCTGAGGCAGAAGGATCGCCAGAGCCCAGCGGGTCGAGGCTGTGGTGGCCGGGAGCGGCCACTGCACTCCAGTCTGGGCGACAGAGTGAGACTCCAACTCAAAAAAAAAAAAAAAGAAATAAAAAAGTAAATACTTAGTGACAAAGTTAGTCATCTAATCAGACATAGCTAAAAAGAGAATTAGTAAAATAAAAAAAGCAGTTTAAAAATTATTTTGAATATAGCAGAAAATAAAAGAGATGAAAAATGAAGGAGAGGATAAGAAAAAAGTAAACCAGAATGAATAGACTCTGTATGACTTGCAGTGCTCCAAAAAGAATGGAAAGAATAAGGGAAATAATAGTATTCAAAGAGCCGATGGCTAAGAATTTTTAGCATTATTAACTCATAAATTCTCAGAAGAGAAATATACAGTAAATTCTAAATAAAATATTTTAAATATTGTAGGGAAGAACACTAAAAGAAGAAAAACAGTCTTAAATGCAACCAGAGAAAATAAATAGAATTACATGTGATAGAATGACACTAAGGCTTATAGATAATTATTCAAAAGCAACATAAAAAGCAAAAAAAAAAAAGAAAAAATGGACGAAAATATCTTTAGAGTGCTGAGAGAAAATATATCTCGTGGCTCAATTTAATATGTAGCTAATTTATTATTGAAGAGAAAAATTTAAAACATCAAAATCAGAAAGGAGGAAGTAAAATTGCCTCTGTTTGCAGACAACATAATCACATATATACACACACACACACACACACACACACACACATATATACACCTATACATACATATAGAGAGAGAAAATTCTAAAGATCCCACCAAAAAATATAAATGAATGATTATACTTTTAAATAAATTATTTATTTAAAAGTATAAATAAATTCAGTAAAGTTGTGGGATACAAAATCACATACAAAAATCAGTAGTGTTTCTATACTAAAAATAAAAACAAACAAACAAAAATCTCATTTACAATAGTATTAAAAATACTTGCAAATAAATTTGCTAAAGGAAGAAGAGATCTGTACACTGAAAACTATAAAACATTAATAGAAGAAATGGAAGACAAAAATAAGTAGAAAAATATCTCGTGTTAGTGGATTAGAAGAATTAGTAACTACCTGATGTCAAAATCTATTTCAAAGTTATAGTAAACAAAACAACATGGCACTGGCACATAGATCAGTGGAACAGATCAGAAAGCCCAGAAATAAATCCAGGCATTTGGGATCAAAATATCTTCAACAAAGATGCCAAGAACATATAATAGAAAAAAGACAGTTTTTTCAATAAATAGTGCTGAGACAACTGAATATTGACATGCAGAAGAATGAAATTGGACCCTTATCTCACCCCATATACAGAAATCAACTCAATTGATTAAGGACTCAAATGTAATACCTAAAACTGTAAACTCATCAGAAGACATAGAGAAAAAGCTTCTTAACAGAAGACTTGGCAAAAATTTTTGGATATAACCCTGAAAACACAGACAACAAAAGCAAAATAGATAAATAGGATTGCATCAAACTAAAAAGCTTCTATACAGAAAAAGAAATGATCAACAAAGTGAAGAGACAACCTATAGAATTGGAGAATATATTTGCACAGCATATATCTCATAAGGGAATTAATATCTAAAGTATATAAGGAACTCAAATAAATCAATAGCAAGAAAGCAAATAACACAAATAAAAAATGGGAAAGAAACTGAATAGACATTTCTCAAAAGAAGACTTTCAAATCGTCAACAGGTAAATGAAAAAAGATTCAACATCACTAATTATCAGTGAAATGCAAATTAAAACCATCCTGAATGTCTATCAGTAGATGAATGGATAAAGAGAACGAGGTATATACACACAATGGAATACTATTCAGCCTTATAAAGAATGAAATCCTGACATTTTGACAACATTATTTAACTTAGAGACTGTTATGCAAAGTGAAATAAGCAAGGCACAGAAAAACAATACAAATGATCTAATTTATATGTGGAATCTAAAAAAGTCACATTCATAAAACAGAAGACTTAAATGTTGGTTACCATGGGCTGAGGTGGTAAGGGATTTGGGAGACAATTAAAGGATAAAAAATTTCTTTTGGACTGGAAGAATAAGTTCAGGATATATATTGTAGAACATGGGTAATACTAATGTATTGCATTCTTGAAAATTTGTAATATAGTAGGTTTTACAGGATCTTTCCACCAAAAAAAGATAAGTATATGAGGTAAGAAATATGCTAATGAACTTGACTTAGACATTTTATAATGTATACCTATATTGAGACATTATGCTATTCACAGTAAATATATAAAATTTTTAAGACTAATTTTTTTTTTAAAAAAGAATATGAGAAATTAGGAGATGAACACTCATACATTTCCAAAACAAAAACTATATCATACACACCAGAAAGAAAGAAATTAAAATAAGAAAGGAGTAAGATATATAAAGATGAATATAAAGAAAAAAAATGTAGACAAACCTACATGATATCTTACAGTAAAAAATAATAATCATAAAAACAAGAAATATTGTTTAATAAACACCAAATAAGTGCAAAATATAAAATTTAGGGATTCAAAATATTTTTGATAATGGAAGAGATAATTGGTATCATTCAACTTTATTAATTATATAAATTAAAAATTCAATGATTAATACTAAAAGAAGAGAAATAAGATGGTTAATTTTCATAGTAATAAAGGCAAAATATGGAATAGAGTTAATTTAATGATCTGAAGAATATAAAAATCAGGAAAATGGGGGAAATAAAGCAAATGAAAGTATATAGCAAAAATAATATAATATACATCTTAAAAATCAGTAAATATAACAAATATAAGTGGACTGAGCATGGCATTTAAAAGATAGTTTTGTAAAACAATCTTAGTTAATCTAATTAAACCTGCTATAACTCCATAATGTGAAAATAAATATTCCTAATCAGCAATAAGAAGAAAATACCAGAAAATAAAGATAATACAAATTTTTATGCCATTTATCATAGTTCCAAATATATAGCACAAAATTATCAGGATAAATTGACAAATTCATCTTTATAGATTTTAGTATATCTATGCCAGTTATTGAAAGAGTAAACAGGAAAAAAAATCAACAAGCATATAGATTATTTAATAGAACAACATGGTGAATAAATAGAGTTTTTGCAAATATACTTAATACCTATACTCATTATGTGAAGAATCTGAAATTTTCAAGCATACAGTGTACACTTATCAAAACAAAACATAGTAGGCCACAAAAGAAATCCTACCAAAAAAAAAAAAAGTGTGTGGGAGTAATTGTATAAAACTGGTTCTCTGAGCTCAAAAGAGCTAAGGTAAAAAAGAATAACAAGAGCCAAACCCAGAATTTTATTTAATAACCTACATCTAAAGAACTAGTGGGTCACATGAGAAATTGTAATACAATCTAGAAAACATTTAGAATTGTACAATAATGAAAATGTTGCAAGTAAAATGTATGGAATGTTGCAATTTTTCTAAGAAAAATCTAAAATATAACATTATATAAGAAAAAATAGTGATAATCTAGTTTCTGAAAAATATAACTACTCAAAATGAAAGAGCACCTCTGTATATTTGTATCTGCAAGATCTACACCTTTCTCTTCACTCAAAAATCAAAAACCCAATAGATATTTTATAAATATGCTATGTCTTGCATTTAAGTGATATAAAGACCAATATTATAAAAATTCTTCTAGAGAAAAAAAAAAGTAGTCCTTTAAATCATTTCATAAGGATATCACAAATTGTATAGCAAACAATGCAAGTATATAAGAAAAGATTATTAAAACTGATCTCATTTATGATTCCAAAAGAATAACAAGAGCCAAACCCAGAGCCAAATATATTCTTTAAAAGATCACCCAACCTTAGTGTTCAAGGTTAATTTATAAAAAAAATTTATTTTAACTGACATTAAATGATAAAGTAGAAATAAAAATAATTAGGTAGTTTCAATTAAAAAGCCATTAAATAACATTTTGCATTTTATAATACTGGGCATAGAAAAATATTTTCTTTGATAGCAGTTATTTACCATAAATGTACACAAACACTATACTTCAGAACAAATGCTATAGTTTTCTTTAAATCAGTATACAAGGTAAGGATGTCTTCTATTCTACTTCTGTTTACTATTGCATTAGATACTATATGCTATAAAATAGTTTAAAAAATTAGAAATTAAATAAGAAAAAAAAGCCTATGTTTTCAGACAAGGAATAGCTTTTCTAGAAAATTCAGACAAATTCTTAGAAATATTAGTAGATATAATTATATTTCTTTCAAATCATGAGTGTACCTTTATGTCAGGAAAACATTACTGTAAACTGTAACTATAATTTAGTAAAGAGATAATATTAGGAAGGCAACAAAAGTTATAAGATATTCAAGAATAAATCAACATCAGTGGATCTTATAAGATTTAGACATAGAAGATAAGATGTAAGTGTAGAAATATACCATATTTTTGAATGAGGAGACCCAATATTCTATAATAAAAAAATTTCAGCAATTAATTTCAATTTCACACTAAATCACAAAAGATTATTTTACAAGGTTTCAAACTGATCATATAACATAGGAACGAATAGACATAGTGAGTTTGAAGAGAGACAAGATTTGGAGACTGTTCCACAATTATTTAGAAGAATAAATTTTGGTAATTCATCATTAATAAAAGAACAAATAAACCAATAGTTCAGGTCCACACACATATAGAAATTTGATATATCCAAATGGAGACATTAAAAATCAACAAGAAAGATGAATTATTCAATACATTTTCCAAAACAATTATTTAATTCTCCCCAAAAAGAAAAATATTTTCACCTTAAAACCATTTCAAAAGTAAATTTAGTCACTTGGTATTGGCAATCTATTACATTTTAATCCCTCAACAGGGGGCAAGTAGTATCTTGTGTTCTCAATTTGCATTTTTAAATGAATATTAATGTTGAGAATTTTTGCATTTAGTTTCCAGTCATTCCATTTTCTTCTTCCTCTTCCTCTTCCTCCTCCTCCTCCTCCTCTTCTTCTTCTTACCTCTAGTTAGAATCTCACTGTTGACCAGGCTGGATTGCAATGGCTGATCACAGTTCACTGGAACTTTGACCTCCTAAGCTCCGGTGAACCTTCTGCTTCAAGCTCCTAGTAGCTGGTTCTACAGGCACATGCCACCATGCCTGGCTATTTTTTTTTTAATGAAGATGAGACCTCATGTTGTCCAGGCTGGTCTCAAACTCCTGGCCTCAGGTGATCCTGCTGCCTCAGCCTCCCAAAGTGCTGAGATTATAGGTGTAAACTACCACACCTGGCCCAAATATCTTTTTTTGTAAGTGCCTGTTAAAATATTTTGCCCATCCGTCATCAACTGATTATATTTTATTCTCACTGTTGAGTTGTGAGGGTTGTTCAGATATTCTAGATAGTTCTTTGACACTTCCAATGCAGGTAGTTTTTATTAACTTTTATTAACTTGCCTTATTTTCACAACACTGCCTTTAAAGGAATAGTTGTATTTAACTTTGATAGTCAATTATTACATTTCCTTTATGTCTCTAGTTTTAATGCCTTAAGAAATCGTTGTCTGTCCTTTACCTGTGAAAATAATCTCCATCCCTGCAAACATTCCACTGAAGACAAAGATCTTTGAATTTTACATTTGTATTTTGTATGGCTTTTACCCCAAATACTCTCTGATCAATGCCAATGTTGCTATGACCTAGAATATTATTTCAACTTTCTGTTAAAGTAATTATTTAATATTACAATATTTACTGATATTTACCATCCTGTTTAACTGATAGATGTGCTCATTAGATCTCCATAAAACACAATTTTTATTCTGAATTATTATTTTTTTTGCTGAAGTGCATACTCTACTAATGTATTTAAAAGGTTAACTTTCTGTGTTCTTGTATAACTAGAAAACTCTTGTCCTTGCATGGCTATAAAAGTAGGAAAAACACTGGATTTAAAGTAACTTTCTCTTTTGCTGGAAAGTTTGAGGTCAGACTTATTCTCATTTTGTTAGATATAAACGATTAAAAAGTTGTGACTTGACAAAATGATTAGCTTGGCACAGCAAAATATTACAAATAGAAATTCTATTAAGTTTTGGAAAAAGTCTCAGGCAACTTTTTAACTTTTTTTCTCTTTTATTTATTCCATTCTCTCAATTTGAATCTACTTTTGTACATATAATAGCAAGTCTCAATGTATCCTCCATGGATTTAAATTTATATTTCACAATTTACATCATTTTATATGTTTGTATTTGGTTCAGGAAGATTTTCTTAGCTCCTTGGCATCCATTGTGTTATCTAGGTTTTATATCAAGTTAAATTTTTTATTTCAATAGATATATTACTTAATTTCTATTGATAATAATTGCTTATTGTTCCATGTGTATGACATTTAGCTATTAAATAAAGATAATCTTTTTTCAGTTTATTATTTGTGTTTGTTTGACTGCTACCTTCACCTGCTATCAAGGTTTTATTCAATATCAGATGTCTGATGATATGTGCTTATTTCCTACCACATACAAATTCTATGTCCGATGTGGGTTGTGCAAACTTTTCAGGAGATGGTGTATTGAAATCCTGTTGCTATAGTAGTGGGGGACTTGTCTTTTCTTAGCAGCCAAGACAGCTGATTGTTTCCCATCAGTTGGCTATAGAGACCTGCTAATACTGTAAGCATTGTAGTGTCCAGAGGGTTCAGTCACTGAGGCAATCATATACCATGCTTCACCATCTTCCTAGTGAAGCAGCCAAGAAAGTTCTGAGAAATGCCTCAAATTTTACCACAGACTTGACTTTCTACCTTGGCTTCTTTTTGCTATTTTTTTAAAAATCAGTGCATCAGGAAATCAGTTCACAGATAATGTTTCTTCTTGGTTTTAAATATATATATATACTTATATATATATACTTAGAGGCTGACCCAGCTGGGACATGTGTCTTTTTGCTCTTCGTCCTGTTCCTTCTTCCTTCTAGGAATGTGGACATTATGTCTAGAGCTACAGATTCCTTGCTGCCTTCATATCTTGTAAGCGGCAGTTATCATTCCCAT
>CAUYQG010070765.1:0-44928 GCA_963574415.1 Tarsius wallacei | reverse complement strand
TTTCTTTAATTCTGTTTTTCAGGGAAGGTGGGGTTGCTTTTTCTTCTTTTGTTCAATCTCCTGTTCTTCCTTATGAGGGTCCTCTGGCTTTGTTCACTTTTGAGGCTGGACTCTGGATTGGAGGCTGTACTTTTTGCAGTTTTGAGGTTTAATTGAGGAGGAAGCTGTGATTCAGAATCTATCTGCAGATCCCAGTATCCACCAACAGGTGTATGGGCACAATGGAACCCATTTCCCACTGCCTTACAATCTGTCTGTGCAGCAGGGTTTAGGTTTGCTCCCTGGAACAAAATGAAGTATGAAAAAATAAAATAATGGAAGAAGGGGGCGTCAGGAGGAAGTTAGAGAGAGAGAAGAGTGAGAGGGAAAACAGACATCCATAACAACTAATGGGTGAAAAAGAGACACAAGGCCAGAAAAGAGTGAGAAACAGACACACAAACAAAATTCCCTGAGGCATACCAGTAATCACATAAAGACAGTCCAATAAAATCATGCCTTTTGATGCCTTTTTCCCCAACACAAACAGGTAGTCTAAATCAAAAAGCAAACAAACGTGAGCAAAAAAATTGTCAAAACAATAAAATCAGAAATCAAGATAACAAACCAGACTAGCTCTGGAATCTTTCCTGAGTGTCTAAAGTCTCTTCACCTCTGATCTCTAGCCTCTTCCTTTTGCTTTCATTGCAGGCAGATAGATTTATTCCAAGTTTGGTTTGGTTCCCTTGGCTTGCTGCCTGAGAGGTCTGCATCCGGCCTGAGTTGTCTGTATCTGATTCAGCGTTGGGGGGGAGCTTTTGTCTCCTGTTTAGCGACATTACCTTAGAAACCAAAGTGGAGGCTGCTTGTAGATGGGTGGGGCAATGCAAATCTCTGCCTGGAAAATGGCCAAGGTGGGCAGCTCCTCTTTTAAGGATCCTTTCTCTCCACCCATCCTTTCTCTCCACTCGCCCAGGTCCGTGGGCAATCCACTATGATGGGCTGTGGGATCAGCGCCACAGCTGGGCGTTGGATCTGGTGTGCCGCCAGGAGCCTGGGTTGGAGGAGGGAGCTGGGAATTCCCTCTTCTGGAGCTGAGAGCTGAGAGCGGCTGATCTGCACCTCCTTACCGTATACTGTTCCCTTATACAACCACGGGGTCCTACATTGGGTGCCTCAGCCAGAGCAGGGATTGGAGCTCCAAAGGGTGAGTGGTAAGTGGTGACAGCAGTTTTGGGGCCCTGCACAGGGAACTTCAGTCAGGAATGGAGCTGGTATCTCTGAGGGGCAGGTACCTAGAGCCTTCTTGGGTGATGGCAGCTTGAAATAGGGCTGGACGGGGCCCAGAACCCAGGGCAGGGAGCTGGAACTCTAAGGAGCGAGCACCAGGCCCGCTGGATTGGGCACCCAGTCAGGGAGAGAGCTGGCAGTGACTGAGTGCTGGGCGAATCAGTGTAGCCAGCAAGGGAACCCAGATCTCCACAAGACAGTATCCAAGGGCCACCAGGTGAGATGTCGTAGCCAGGGAGGGAGCTGGGATCTCCACACAGCTGGGGCCCAGGGCCGCCTATAGTGGAGCAGTAGCAGCCAAGAGGCCTCAATACCCCATCTTGCGTGGGTCCGAGGGTCTCCAGGTGTGGGACCAGTGTGACTGGTGGTGGGCAGGGGGATGGGGGAAGGAAGGTAAGAGTCTTTTGGGGAACTCTCTTTCGGAGAATTTCAGGGTCCCACCTATGCCATCACCATCTTTCCGGAACTCCTCAATACATTACTTTCAATGACAGAACAACTACACAGAAAATCAGCATGGAACTAGAAGACTTGAATAACATTGCAAAACAACTAGACCTAAGAGACATCTATCAAGCACTCCACACAACAATAGCAGAACACAGAGCCTTCTCAGGTGACCATGAAACACTCTTTCAAAGTAGACTGTACAGTGAACCATAAGACAAGCCTTTTGTGCCACAAATTATATAACCAGGAGTGTGAAAACCCAACCTATAAAATGGGATAACATGTTTGCAAATCATATGTCTAATAAGGAACTTGCATGCAGGATAAATAAAGAGTTCTTATAAACTAATAATAAAAGACAAATAACCTAGTTTAAAAATGAGCTAAGGATTTGAATAGATATTTCTCCAAAGAAGATATGCAAAGGAAAAGATGTTCAATATCATAAGTCATCAGGGAAATGAAAATTAAGAACACAATGAGCTACCATTTCACACCCACTGGGATAGCTCTCATAATAAATAATAGTAAGACAGAAAGTAAGAATGTTGGGAAATTGGAACTCTCATACACTGCTGGTAGGAATGTAAAATGGTGCAGCTGATTTAAAAAACACTCTAAGAGTTCCTCAAAAAGCTAAACATAAAGTTACCCTTTAACAATTTACACCTAGATACATAAATATTAGCAATTTAACTTCTAGATATATATTCAAGAGTTTTAAAAGCATATGTCTGCATAAAAACCTGAATATGAATGTTCATAGCAGCTTTATCAATATTAGCCAGAATGTAGAAACAACCTGAATGTCCATCAACTAATGAATAAACAATATTTGATATATCCATATAGTGAATGGAATCATCTGTAAAAAGGAATAAAATACTGATACATGTCACAACATGAGTGAACCTTGAAAACATTGTGCTTAGTAAAGAAAGTCAATCATGAATGGCCACATATTGTATGATTCCATTTATATGAAATTCCCAGAATTGGCCAATCCATAAAGAAAGTAGGTGGATTAGGTTCACAAGGATTTTGACGAGGGGAGTGTTTAACAAAGGAATGGAATTTGAGGATGATGAGAATATTTTGGACTTAGAGGTGATAGATGCATAACTGTAAATACTCTAAAAACCATTGAATTTTGTATGCTTTAAGTGGATGAACGTCATTATGTAAATTGTATACTTTAAATGAATGAATTTCATTATGTAAATTATATCTCAATAAAGGTGTTACAAAAGACAGTTCCCCTCCAAGTTCGTACATCACTCTGCATTTTTCACACTTGTGAATGTCTTTTAAATTACATTTAAATAACCATGTTAACTGTGATGGCCTTACGAAACAGGGGTTGTGGTCTACTCTTTCTGTGTTCCTGGCTTATAGAAGAATTCACTTGCCACCTTTTGAATGGATGTGAAGACTTTATTAAAGACAATGAACTAGAGAAAACAGAATGTGGCAGTTCTGTCTGTGTAAATCTATAGGTAAAAACTAAGTTCCATGATCATGGGAACTCACTGTAGAAAATGTGCTTCTTTTATTAGCATATTAGCTTTAGCATATTTTATCTTAAAGCTCTTCATTTGGATTTACATTTTGTAATAATGTGCTTTTTCCCCTTCCAAGTCCCAGGCAATATTTTTGATGATTTTTATTCAGCTTTGGTCCCCACCCCTAGCTTATCATGGAATAAAAATGGAGTTTCTAAATATAATTATATTTGCTTCTGACATTGTTGTATGGATGGAATTACTCTGTAAGTCAGTCAGGATTTCCCAGCATCTATGTCTAGTTGTTAGTTGCCAGGTTTTATTTTGACCTGTGGTGATACAACAAAGGACTGGTCAAATGGATCTGGCTTCTAATTGTAGACTTTAGAAAAGTTACTATAGGCTGAGCATGGTGGCTCACACCTGTAGTCCCAACACTTTGAAAGGCCGAGGCAAGAGGATTACCTGAGCCTAGGGGTTTGAGACCAGCCTGGGCAAATTAGCGAGACCTCACCTCTACAATAAATCCAGTGTGGTGGCACATGCCTGTAGTCCAGTCACTTGGAAGTCTGAGGTAGAAGGATCACCTGAGCCTAGCAGTTCGAGGCAACAGAGTGAGACTTCAACTGAAAAAAAAAAAAAAGAAGAATCTATAAAAGACCAGTTCTGTGATCAGAGGGACTCACTGTAGAAAATGTGCTTTGAATATTAGCTTTAGCAGATTTTATCTTAAAACTCTTCATTTTGATTTACATTTTGTAATAGCATGCTTTTTCCCCTTCCAAGTCCCAGACAATATTTTGAAAAAGAAAAGTTACTATGCTTTCCTGTGCCTCCGTTTCCTTATTCGTTAAATGAAGATGATAATCTCTACAATGCAATATCATGAGGAAGATACATTATGCTAATAGATATGAAAGCACCTAAAATAAACTCTGCACATAGTTGATGATAATGATGTTGGCAGTGGTGTTGGCAGTGGCTTATTTTGTTACTCAATGCATCACATTACATGCCAGACACTCTGCTGAATAGATGACATGAATTAACTCACTTAATCTGCACAAGAAACTGGTAGGTAAATATTGTGAATATCCCCATTTAATAGATGGGAAACTCTAGTTGTTCACTAAATGTGACTATAGGTACTACAGGGCCCATGTATGGGAGTGTTAAGTAGTATGTTGGTGCAAAAGTAATTGCGGTTTTGGGCCGTGAATTTTAAATCATTGAAACTAGGCTCAAACACATCTTTATTAATCAAAATAGAAACCATTACAATCAACACATTTTTGCCAATGAGAAATAAGTTTGCTTTTATTACTGTAGTTTAAAAATCCATACTTCAGGATTCAATGAACTCATGGAAAGCATTTTCTCCATCCTGCTGGTTGTGGAAGAGTTTTCCCTGCAAAAAGTTGTCAAGATGCTTGAAGAAGTGGTAGTCGGTTGGTGAGAGGTAAGGTGACTATGGTGGATGAGGCAAAACTTCAAAGTCCAACTTGTTCAACTTTTGAAGCACTGATTGTGCGACATGCGGTCAGGAGTTGTGATGTCGAACGGCTCCCTTTCTGTTGAGCAATGTTGGCTGCAGGTGTTTTCAGTGTGTCTCATCTATTTGCTGAGCATACTTCTCAGATGTAATGGTTTCACCGGGATTCAGAAAGCTGTAGTGGGTCAGATCAGCAGCAGACCACCAAACAGTGACTATGACCATTTTTAGGTAAAAGTTTGGCTTTGGGAAGTGCTTTGGAGCTTCTTCTCGGTCCAGTCACTGAGCTGGTTTTCACTGGTTGTCATATACAATCCACTTTTCATCGCACATCATAATCCGATCAAGAAATGGTTCAACAATTGCACAATTGCGTAGAGTAAGAGAGACAACACTTCGAAACAAATTTTTTTTTCTTAGCTCATGAGGCACTCACTTATCAAACTTTTTCACCTTTCCAATCTGCTTCAAATGTCAAATGACTATAGAATGGTCAGCATTGAGTTCTTCGGCAATTTCTTGTGTAGTTGTAAGAGGATCAGCTTCAATGATTGCACTCAATTCGTTGTCAGCCTCCGATGGCTGGCCACTATATTCCTCATCTTTCAAGGCTCTTGTCTCCTTTGCAAAACTTCTTTAACCACCACTGTACTGTCTGTTTGTTAGCAGTTCCTGGGTCAAATGCATTGTTAATGTTGATAGTTGTCTCTGCTGGTTTACCACCCATTTTGAACTCAAATAAGCAAATTGATCGAATTTACTTTTTGTCTAACATCTTTCCCATAGTCCAAAATAAATACAAAATAAACAGCAAGTAATAAGTCATTAGTAAAAAAAAAAAAACCATAAAGATAGCAATGTGAATTAAATGATGAATAACATAACCACATTTATTTAGGAATGTATTCCAATATCAAAGGGCAAATTTCAACAATGCAAAAAACTGCAATTACTTTTGCACTAACCTAATAAATATTAGCTTCTTTCCTTTCTATGGGTATTTTTTCTCTCTTCATCCAAGTCAGTTGTAGGTGTTCAAAGATTACTGTTTTTATATGCGTATAGCTCAAGCATGTAGACAAACTGTGACTAGGACATTTAATGGAAGTAAGGCAGAGGACTCCAGGCAGTTGTGCATTACTTAGCCCCAGGAAAGGTCTTTGGATGACTCTAGTCCTCATCACATAGAATATTGCTCTTTTTCGCTTCTAAAATGTGCAGAACCATCAGATTTCCATTGTTTCCTCATTGCCTAAGAAGTACAGGAAACAAAGCTTTCTAGGGCAGAGAGAGAGGAAGAAAATCATATCATGGTTCTCTCCTAACTACTTCTTAGAGGAGCACAGTTTATTTTCAACTGGCTTGGTTATGTTTCTTGTATGATAATGTTCCATTTTCCTCTCCCTAGGCTGCCAGCTCCCACCTATCTCTTCGCCATGCCTGATTTTTCCCAGGAGAAAGTAGCTGACACTCTTCCAGACGGAAGCTGAATGTAGTTTCATTCCCTTTGCTGGAAACACACCAGCCCAGTTTTCTGCAGGCTGCGTTTGTTCTCTCATTGGTTCGTTCATCCATAGATTCAGTAAATATTTAACAAATACTAATTAGGGGCCTAGTCATGTACTAGGCACTGGGAATAGAACAGTGAATAAAAGAAATCCTGGCTACTCTCAAGAAATTGATAGAAACAAGTAGACCATCAAACACTCTGGTCATGTTTTGTAGGCTAAATGCCTGGTGCTCCTGATCTCATGAGTACATGGCATTTAGCCTAAGCTTCATCCTCCTTCAGAGACAAGGCCTTAGTCAACCAAATACTCAAGAGTCATTCATTTGGAGATTAAATTATGGGATCATAGAAAACTAGTGCCAGGAACAAGGTAGCAGAGTAGAATAAGCATGAAACACAGAAGTTGTGGTATCTAACTCAACCTCTATTCCTCACTGACTGGCTAAGTCGTTTAGCTCCTATACCTTCTTTTGCTCTATCTGGAAGTAAGGCTAATAAGAAATCTCTACATGGTAGTTATGTATGTTGGGAAGAGAAAATAAGACACTGCTTAGTCACTCAGTATTCTCTTACCTTGCTATACTTAGAAGTATATGAGGTTAACTTTTTAAACTTTTTGTATAGGTGTTTTAAGCACACCCTGCTGCCCAAAAGAAGCTCCCTTAAGACAGTCAGGGATTTTGTCCAACTTGTTTGTCACTATCCCCATTGAAATGGTATCTGACTTATTGTAGGTATTGAATATGATTTTATTGACAGAATGGATGATATTGAGTGTGAAGACATTTTTAAATTTATGAAATGTTGTACATATGTTATTATTATTGCTGTCAAATTGAAGTGTCCCTAATCCAACTTTCTTGTTTTATAGATATAAAAAGGCAGCTTGGTATATCAGAAAGAGTTCACACTACATCCCTGCTACCTTCTATTTGTTCCTTTTTAGACACGTTACTTAACCTTTCAAGCTTTTCCTGATTCATCTATTTGTTGTACACAGTGAGTGTGCAGATCCCAGCATATAAATGTATGTGAATGTGCTTTATATGTAGACATGTTCTACAAATATGGGTTTTATAAGATGAGGGGGGAAAAATGACTGGTCCAAGGTCACCTAGTGAGTTATCATCAGAATTCATAATAGAATCCCAGGCTCCCAACTACCACTCTAATATACTAAAGCATATTCCAGAACAGAATAGTGGAGAGCAGGCACTGACCAGGGTTAAGGAAAGCAGGCTCAGCCTGACTGCAACTTGTCTTTCCTTAATAACAGCAAAGAGGAACTAGGAAAGTATTGTGCCAAAGACCACATGATCACGTTGTAAAATGGAAAGAGCTTATTTATCAAGTAGAACCATTTATCTGTGTTTATCTAACAATGACAATTCTACCAGCTCCTTACCTCTTCACTTTTATCTAATTCAAAAAGATGCCAAATATGACACAGTTTCCTTCTTGGGTTTTAACAGAGATTACATTTTTTTCACCTCTCTATCTGTATTATAGAAAGAGTAAGTTAAGGTAAGAGTATAGCAAGTGGTTATTTTCTGTTTCTATGAAGACAATGAAAAAAATATATTCTGAAGGACGTGGGTTAGATATGAGAAAGAACTTCATGGCCAGGACACAAGAGATACTATGATCAAGTGGACATTGCAAAAGAAAATCTTTGGTATTTTTGAAGAAAAAAAGACAAGTTTTCCTTTGTCTGATGTAGATTAGCAGTGCCTTAATTTAGGACTCAAAAGTTGTTCAAGGTCCATTCAAATTAAGATGCTCTTTGAGAGATAACATGGTTGTTTTCAGACTCTGTCCTGTGGTTTAAGAGTAAGAGAAGAAGAAAGGAGAGAGGAAGAAGAGTTGAGGGAAAATACCCAGGCAGTGTCAAGGCTAGACACTAGAAGTTCATCTCTGAAGATTACATAGTAGATAGGAAGCAGACACATAAATGGATTATTTGTGATATAAAAGTTTATAGGTGATTTGAAAGAAGATTGTACAAGCAGAGACATGATCATATTCTATCTAGGGACACAGAGTCATGCAGACTTTGTGGAATAGATGGTGGCTTCTTGAGCTGAGACCTGAATTATGAGATGATGTAGTGAAGGATACAGATGGTTGGACTCAGGGTGAGATCAAGATACAGGGGCATGAAATAGGAGAATCAGGTTGGGGAACTGCAACAGGATAGCACTGCTGGAAGATCATATGGAAAAGATTGTGGAAGTGGTGAGATAAGGAGACAGAAATAAGCTTTGAATGCCATATCAGTGCTTTGAATTTATATCTTGTAGACCAAGTGCTTTTCACTTGGTCATTTAAGGAAATTACAGAACCTGAGGTCTCATCTATAACTATAGATTCAGAAGAGTCTGGGCAAAGTAAGGATGGGATCTGTGCTCCATACTGCTAATTAGCTCCTTAAGGGATTCTAATACATCAGTGAGTTAAGAACATTGCTGTAAGCCATAGGTAGTTTTTGAAAGCTGTTAGGGAGAGGAGCTACAGAAGCAGACGTTGTAGATAGTACTTATTTGGAGTCGTGTAATTTGTGGACTGGGGAGGATCAGACAGGAATCAGAAAGACTTGAATAAAACAGTTGCAGTTCTTAAGGCACAAGATGTGTGTGTGTGTGTGTGTGTGTGTAGAGGAACTATTTAGGCAGTAAAATTAACAGATATTAGTCACTGATAAACTGATTGGATGACAATGGTGAATAGGGTACACTGAGGAAGCGTATTACATTCAGTTCAGGATGACACAGTTTTCTGGATTGAGTCATTGGGGATTACCATCCAATGTGAGAAACCATATAGTATAACAGTTGATCTTGGAGTCAAAGAGACTTGAGTTAAAATGATGAAGCCATCATTTACTGCAAATTGATTTGGGGCAAAACATTTAAGGCTTCTGGACCTCAGTTTTCTCTTCTATAAAATGGGGATGATGATGCATACCTCATGGATTTGTTGTAAAGATTAAATGAGGTTAAAGTATGTAGAGTATAGTATAGTAGCTAGAACATACATGTGCCCAGTAAACATCAGCTGTTAGTATTGTGCTATATGTTTTGATATGTACTGGAGTGAGATGGGGCAGGGATTTTTAGTCTCTGCCAATGACCCCTCTCCCCACAATCAAAATCAGTCTTTTATGTTTTAAGGAGCAGGACACTTTTCCCAAGTGTCAAGGTTTATACCTGACTTTATTTTGCCTTGGACCAGGCTTCACTGTACATCTGTTTAAGAGATCAGCATAAGCTCTGTTATTGCTGATTATCTCAATGGGGCTGTTTGCCTAGCTCCTATAGATTCTTTGGACCAACATGAAATGTCTAACTTTGGCTTCCTGGTTGTGGATTAAGCTTAGAATATCTCCAGCATTTCATTGCTAACCAAGTTGTGCCTGCTCACATGGTACTATCTTTCTTCTTTGAGTTTCTGAAGCTTTCAGACATTTGGTTGAATATTTTTCACATTTCTTAAGCTATGTTGTCTGTGTTTACCCTGCTTCAAACAAAGTCACAAAAGGACTTTAAAAATAGTAGGGTTTTTTCCTAGCATTTTTGCAAGTTTTGGGTAAGACCGAGTGGTGGCTGCTGTTTATCTGCCTTAAATGTTAGTGCCTAACAGAGGAGGCAATGAGATGCTTTCAGAGTTCACTAGACTGAGAGTCACATGCCCTAGACCTTAGTTCCAAAGGGAAGCTAGGGTAGGATGGGGAAAATAGGGAGAAATTACCATTTATTTTTATTGTGCCAGGCCCTTTCCCATATGTTATCTGATGTGTTTGTCACAATATCCTTTGAGTTTGGAATGTTATTTTCCTCATTTTATAGATAAGGACACTGATAAGCAAGGAGGTTAGGTTCACCTTGTGCTAGTGATCTGTAATAGTCGGATTCAAACTCAGGTCTGTCTGCCCCAAAACTTTTGCTTTTTTTCTCTTGTGTCACCGCAACTTATTAGAAAATACCTTTAACTCTGAGTCTCATTTGCCTCAACTGTAAAACAGGACTTTAAAACCCTTGCTCTGAATGACAGTAAATCCCAGATCAGACTTATGTTAGAGGACAAGAATAATTGTATCTTTGGGCACCTATTGCATTGTAAGTGCCTGGCACATAGAAGAGCATTCAGTAAATATTTACTAATCTCTTTCCAGCAAGAGGGTAGCTCCATAATGAGTGAGATCCATTTTGGTGGCTGCTATATTGTTTAATGTTTTAACCATCTTTTAAAAGGATCCTGGAGTACAGTAGAATAACTGTTTGATGACAGTTGTTATATAGATTTTTCATAGGCTGCCTATTCCAGAGTCTATGCCCTGTGAAAACTAATGATGTAGAATGTGACTAGAAATAACAGAATCCTGGCATAGCAATCAAAACACCTGAGTTCTAGTCTCAGACTCACCTCTGAGTGTTTATCCTGGTCAACTCTCTGTCCCTTTCTGAGCTCAAAAATTTCTCCTGAACAATGAGAAAAATTGGACTGGTTCAGTGAGGTCCATCCTTGATTGGACATTAAAATTTGGGAGCAAAGGACAGGTACAGACACTTCTCAAAAGATGACATACAAGCAGCTAACAAACACATAAAAAAATGTTCAGTCTCATTTATTATCAGAGAAATGTAAATCAGAACCACAAGGAGATATCACCTAATACTGGTAAGGATGGCTATCATTAACAAGTCAAAAACAAGTTGCTGGCAGGGTTACAGAGAAAAGGGGACTCTTCTACACTGTTGGCAGGAATGTAAGCTAGTTCAACCTCTATGGATAGCAGTGTGATGATTTCTAAAAGAACTGTAAATTGAGCTTCCATATGATCCAGCAATCCCTCTCCTGGGAATATACTCTGAGGAACATAAATCATTTTACCAAAAAGACATCTGCGCAAGCATGTCTATTGCTGCACTATTCACAGTAGCAAAGACATGGAACCAACCCAGATGTCCATCAAAAGTGGGCTGGATAAGGAAAATGTGGTACATATACATGATGAAATATTATGCAGCCATAAAGAACAAAATCATGGCTTTCATGGCAACTTGGATGTAACCAGTGAACTATCACAGAAATAAAGAACTGAATACCACATGTTCTTACACATAAGTGGGCCCTGAACACTAGTCATACTAGCACAAGAGTGGAATTGGCAGACACTGGGCACTGCTAGGGGAAGGAAGGAAGGAAAAGGCAGGGGGGCACATGGCAACACACTGAGTACCTGGTCCACTATCAGTGGAGAGAGAGCCAGCTAGAAGCCCAAACTTCAACCTGCATGCAGCCTACTTCTTTAGTAAATCCTTACTTATACCCCACTACTCTAAAATAAAAGGCAAATAAACTAAAATCACTTGGGGAGCTTTGAAAATAATTGGATGCCCAGACTCCACCCCAGTTCAATTAAGTAAGAATAAGTTTGGGGAGAGCCATTGGTATTTCAAGAAAGCTCTTCTAAGAGTTTAATGTGCAGCCAAGGGAGAGAAATGCTGGACTAGATGATCTCTTAAAGCTATCCAGCTTTAACAGTCAACAAGAAACAATCAGTGCTATATATCATAGCAGACAAAGCATAGACTCTGGAGTTAGGTAGACAGGCATTCAAACCCTGGCTCTGCTACTTACAAGTTGTCTGATCTGGAAGAAATCACTTACTGCCTCTGTGCCTCTGGCTCCTCGTTTATAAAATGGAGATATACTAGGTACTGAGCAGTAATAGTTGTGAGATTAAACATCACCAGTGTATAGGGTATAGTGAGCCCCCAGAAAATAGTCTCTTTGTTATCAGAAGTTCACATGGAGGATGTGAGGAAAATATTGCTTCAGTAAGATTTAACAGGTAAATTAAAATCAAGTTTTTTAAAATTTCTTGTTTCCTTGGCAATAAATTTCGGAAACAGAATATGGGAACAGCTCTAGCCCTAAGATTTGATGACACCACAGAAAGCAATCTGGCTAGTTCTTCCATAACTAATTGGCTATAATGGCTAGGAAGCCACTGGAAAAATTTTGGCTCATGGAAGACAGCAGGTGTGGCTTGGGAAATGCAGGGACATGACGGTAATAAAAATTTGTCTGGTCGGCCTCATTTCTGAGAGTGATTCCAGGAGAAAAGAACAGATTTGTAATGTTGGTGGGATGTACTGATAAAAACATTCTTGCTACCACCCCTCCAGCTGTCTTGGCATGTTTTTCAGTGATGTAATCTACAGAAAATAAAAATCACCAGTAAGGCCATAATTGTCTGATGCATAGTGACAAGTAACTATTCTATTCATGTTTGAGTGTTGAACAAAGCAGTTGCTGCATGTCAGATTTGAGACTTGAGTATGCATTAAAGCAATGGACATTCCCATCTGATCTCTAAGTACCTTTCAAAATAAATATTTGGCATGTATGTAAAATGTCTACTTTGGTCAGTAATAAGACTGAGTACATGGTGGGCATTACCCACTAGCACCATTAGGTAAAACAAATCTTCTGTTCCTATAGTAATCACCATCTTGGCCTCTTTTACAGCATTTCTCTCGCTACACTTTACATCTCCCATTTGTACACTTGTCTTAGCCCCAAATGAGCTACGAAAGTCCCATAAGAACAATGTCTTTCTCATCTTTACATAATTATTTGCCAGAGCTGTTCCTTTATAATGTATGGAGTAATTAATGGATTAATTAATGACTAAATGAAGAATATGAATGACCTTTCTTCCTGCTTTCATGATAGGGATTAATGTGTGTGTATAGGAGGATGAGTTTTGTATCACATAAAATATAACCTGAGTTGGAAGGCAGCACTTCCACAAGGATGGAGTGAAGACCTCCATAAATCCACTCCTTCATAACAGCAATGAAAACATAAACAAAAATTGTAAAAATCAACTTTTTTCAGAACTCTGGAAAGGAAACAAAGGCCTGCAATAATCTGAGGAGCATTTATTCAAGAAAAACTTCTGTATCTCTGATCACAATGGAAATACTAAGAAATTAGGAATAGAAGGAGACTTGGAGAATTTACATATCTATGGAATTAAACAGCATGTTCCTAAATAAACAGTATGTCAAAGAAGAAATTACAAGGGAAATGAGAAAATACTTGGAGATGAATGAAAATGAAAATGCATCATACCAAAACTTACAGGATATGGCTAAGCTAAAGCAGTGCTTAAAGGAAAATCTATAGCTGTAAATACCTATATGAGCAAACACAAAGATCTCAAATTAATAAATTAACCTTTCACTATAGAACACTAGAAAAGGAAGAGCAAGCTAAAAAAGAAAGAAAACGGGAAAGGTTAATAAAGATTAGAGATGAAATAGTAGAAAAACATTAGAATTAATGGTAAAATGTGATTATTTGAAAAGAATAACAAAATTGACAAACCCTTAGTGAGATTGACTAAGAAAAAAAGACAGAAGGCTCGAATTACCAAAATGAGCAATGAAGGATGGCGGCATCACTACTTGCCTTGAAAAAACTGTTTAGATGGATTAAAAGGAAATACTATGAACAACTGTATACCAAATAATAAGATAGCATAGCCAAAATGGACAAATACCCAGAAAGACATAAAACTGACCCATGAAAAAGAGAACATCTGAATAGCCCTATAACAAGTAAAGAGACTGGATCAATAATTAAAAAGCTTCCCATAAAGAAAAGCCCAGGTCCAGTTGCCTTCATTAGTAAGTTCTATCAAACATTTAAGGAGGATTTATTATCAATGTTTCAAAAATTATTCCAAAAGATAGAAGAGGCAGGAACTTCCCACCTAACCATGTAAGGTCAGTGTTACCCTGATACCAAAACCAAAGATAGGACACTTAAAACTACAGGCCAATGTCAATTTTTAATATAAATAAATTAAAATAAACTCAACAAAATACTAACAGATTGAATCCAGCAATAAATAAAAATGATTGAAACAATGACCAAGTGATATTTATCTCAGGAATGTAAAGTTGGTTTAAGTGGGGTTTATCTCAAGATTCTAAGGTTGGCTTAACATCAGTTGAAATCAGTTAATATAATACATGATATTAAGAGAATAAAGGAGTGAAACTTTTCTCTGTAAGATCAGAAACAAGACAAGGATGACTACTCTCATCATTTCTATTTACCATTGCATTGGAGATTCAAGCCAAGGCAATTAAGCAAGAAAAAAATATATGTATGAGATATCCAGGTTGGAAAGAAAAAAGTAAAATTATTTATGTTCACAGATGATATTATTTTGTATATATAAAATCCTAAGAAATCCACAATAAACTATAAGAACTAATAATGAGTTCATCAAGGATGCAGAATACAAGTTTATAGTGCAAAAATCAATTGTATTTCTATACAATTCTGGCAATGAACAATCTGAAAATGAAATTAAGAAACAGTTCATTCACAATATTGTCAAAACACCAGAATACTTACTTTATTTTTTAAGTGTAAGACTTGTATGCTGAAAACTGCAAAATATTGTAGAAAGAAATTTAAGATCTAAATAAATAGAAAAACATTCCATGTTCATGTAGCAGAATGCTTAATATTGTTAAGATGGCAATATTCTCCAAAGATTGAAGGAAATCCCTATCAAAACTCCAAATTTCTTCTTAGCAGAAAATGAAAACCTGACCTAAAAATTCATGTTGAAACACAAGAAACCTAAAATAGTCAAAATAATCTTATGAATTAAGAACAAAATTGGAGAACTTACACTTCCTGATTCTAGATCTTACTAAAAAGCTGTAGCCATCATGGGTGTGTGGTATTGGCATAAGGATGGACACATACACAGAGTACAACTAAGAATCCAAAAATAGGCTGGTGCAGTGACTCATGCCTGTAATCC
Organism: Tarsius wallacei; assembly: GCA_963574415.1. Lineage (NCBI taxonomy): Eukaryota > Metazoa > Chordata > Mammalia > Primates > Tarsiidae > Tarsius > Tarsius wallacei. Next base: position 29,848 of record CAUYQG010070765.1, on the reverse strand, counting down.
CAACTCTGCGGGAGGCTGAGGCAGAGGATTGCTTGAGGCAAGCCTGGACAACATGATGAGACCCTGTTTCATGTATATTAAGAAAAAAAAACTAAAAGAAAAATTTAAAAACCTTATATTTATGGCCAATTGATTTTCAACAATGTTGCCAGGACCATTCAATGGGGAAAGAATATTATTTTCAACAAATTGTGCTGGAACAGCTAAATAGTCACATGAAAATAAATGAAGTTGGTCCACTCCAAACTTATGCAAAAATACTTTTAAAAGTGTCATGGATCTAAATTCTAGAGCTAAGATGATAGAGCTCAGGAGAAAATGTAGGTGTAAATCTTCATTAATTAGGCCATGTTTTTTTGTTTTGTTTTGTTTTGTTTTGCGATAACACCAAAAGTATAAGCAACAAAAGAAAAAATAATAATACATTAAACTTTATTAAATTTGAAAAGGTTTGTGCTGCAACCAAGACCACCAAGAAAGTGAAAAAGTCCAACCCACAGAATGAGAGAAAGAATTTCCAAATCATATATCTGATAAGGGTATTTAATCCAGAATATATAAAGATCTCTTACAACTCAGTAATAAAAAGACAGATAACCCCATTTTAAAATAAGCAAAATATGTTAATAAGTATTTCTCTGTAGAAGATATACAAATGAAAAAAAATGGTCAGCATCATTAGTCATTAGGTAAATGTAGCTTAAGATCAAATTGAGATACCATTTCACACCCATTAAAATGGCTATATTAAGAAAAAAATAACAAGTGTTGACTTGGATGTGGAGAAATTGGAACCCTTATATATTGCTGGTAAAAATGTAAAATAGTACAACTGCTTTAGGAAACAGCCTGGAAGTTTCTTTTCTTTTTCTTTTTTTCTTTTTCTTTCTTTTCTTTTCTTTCTTTTTTTTTTTTTTTTTTTTGAGTCGGTGTCTCACTCTGTTGCCCAGGCTGGAGTGCAGTGACACGCTCACGGCACTGCAGCCTCGACCTGCTGGACTCAGGTGGTCCTTCCACCTCAACCTTCCAAGTAGCTGGAACTACAGGCATGTGCTATCACACCTGTCTTATTTTTTTATTTATTGTAGAGACAAGGTCTCACCAAGTTGCCCAGGCTGGTCTCTGGTCTCAAATCCCTGAGCTCAGGCAATCCTCTCACCTAGGCCTCCCAAAGTGCCGAAATTACAGGCTTGAGCCGCCGTGCCCTGTTGCAAGTTTCTTAACATGCTACTGTTTGATCTATTAATTTCATTCCAAGATATATACTCAAGATAAATGAAAACATATTCACACAAAAACTTGTACACAAATGTTCAGTGCAGCATTACTTATAATATCCAATGAGTGGAAGAAACCAACATGATTACCAGCTAATGAATGGAAAAACAAAATGTGGTGTAGCCATGCAATGAATATTATCTGACAATAATAAGAATTGAAGTTCTGGCCAGGCGCAGTGGTTCACGCCTATAATCCCAGCACTTTGGGAGGCAGAGGTGAGAGGATTGTCTGAGTTCAGGGATCTGAGACCAGGTTGAGCAACATAGCAAGACCCCGTCTCTACAATTAATCAAAAAATTAGCCAGGCATGGCGGCGCACGACTGTAGTTCCAGCTACTTGGAAGACTGAGGTGGAAGGATCACCTGCTGAGCCCAGCAGGTCGAGGCTGCAGTAGCCATGAGCATGCGACGACTGCACTCCTACCTGGGCGACAGAGTGAGACTCCGACTCAAAAAAAAGAAAAGAAATGAAGTTCAGATACATGTTACAATGTGAATGAAACTTGAAATCACTATGGTAAGTGAAAGAAGCAAATCACACTGTATGATTTTATTTATATTAACTGTCCATAAAAGAAAAATCTTTAGAGATAGAAAAAAAATTAGTGCTGCCAAATCTGAGAGGAGTGAGTAATGGAGAGTGCTGCTAATGGGTACAGGATTTCTGTTTGGGGTGATGAGATTGTACTAAAATTAGTTTGTGGTGATAGATGTGAATATATTAAAATGGGTGAATTTTATTATATGTGCATATACTAAAAAAATGGGTAAATATTATGATATGTGAAAGCAATCTAATTAAATTAAAACCAGGCTATCACATAAATATTATTTGGCCTTGGCATTTTAGGATAGTGGGAGAATATAAATTTCAGGGAAAATAGCCCCAGGTATGAATTCTGGTTTTTCCACTTACTAGCTGTAAGAACTTGAACAAGTCATTTGCTTTCTCTAAGTCTCGGTTTGCATATTTGCAAAATAACCACCTCAGAGGTGGCTTTTCAGAACCTAGTTCTCCTTCATCTCTGATTACTTTATGTCCCTTTATTAAGTACTGTGCCAGCAGTGGTGTGGGCTGCTTTACCTCCATAGCTTCACTGAATCCTCATAGGAGTGGGGTCTGTATATTTTTTGCTCATTTTTTATGTGAAGAAATTGAAGCCAAATGACTCGTCCAATGTCCTTCTATTATAAAACAGCAATGACAGACATGGAAACCAGATCTTTTGCCCATGTCTTTCTACTTCAGCCAAATAAGTCATTAAAGAGAATTGGAGAGCTATGAACTAAACCTAATTACTACTTTTAAAAGAAAACACTGCTTTTTTTTAACAGACTGTTATCTAATTTCAAATCTCAGGCTGGCAGAGGGTCAAGAAGCTACCTGTTTTATACCTTTACCTCAATAATTTCTCCACCAAAATATTCTTTATAACAACAGAGAAGTCGGCACAAGGGATCTATGAGGAGAGAATAATTTTGAACTCTGATTTTATCTTAAAAAATCATGTAGGGATGTCATTATATTTCACAATGAGATTAATAAAAATATTTTAAGTTACTAAACATCAGGGAAATATTATGCTTTAGGAAGATGTCTGGTGGTTTCCTAGACCCCTTCTAGTTTGAAAAGTAGGTATGTGTGAAAATAATATATTAAAAAGATATGCTTTTACACATCTAGCCAGGCTCTCTCTCTCTCTCTCTCTCTCTCTCTCTCTCTCTCTCTCTCTCTCTCTCTCTCTCACTCACTCTCTCTCTCTCTCTCTCTCCCTCTCTCTTTGCTTACCTTTCTCTATAAGTTTTGTGTAATCATGAAGGATACTCTTTTTTATTTTCTTTTTCTTTTTTACAGGAAGACAAACGATTAGGCAACTTATAACACATCTACCACGTGGCAGTTACAGAGGGAAGGGCTTCACATGTGTTATTTAATGTTATTTAATGCAATTCTTACAAAAATCCTCAAGAGTACAAAGTAGTTCTAACTCTCCAGATGAGAAAAATGGAGCTCAGAGAGCCTTATTGACTTTACCCAAAGGTTAGTGGTAGAAGCAGGATTCCCACCCATATCTGACTGGCTCCAAAGCCCTCTTGAGGTGACATTCCTCTCTCTAACAAGGAATACTGGTCTGTGACTTTTGCATGTCACCCTGCTTCCAGAGTTATTGGGGGACCTGCTTAAATGAGTCAGACCCTTCAAAGTATCCCCGAGTCCTCCTAAGAGAAGAAAGTTGAGGGTATACGGGGTGGGGGAGAGAAAAGGGAGTAAGTCAGAAAGGGAGCGAGAGAATGGAGATTTCAGGTGGGTGCTTAGGGTCCCTAAGCCCAGCTTCCCCATAGCTGAACTGGCATTTCCAGGCCAACAACTTCTAGTAATACCTTTTCATTTAATTAATTATGAAACTGTTGGAGAATAGCAAGTAGTGTTCTGGTTCAGAAACATTCTATTCTATGCAACAGTGCTTTCGCTTCAGACTCATAAAACCAAATGCCCTGCCTCGGGATAATAAGTGAGCATGTAATCCAGGGGAGGTGGGAAAAAACACAATATCGCATGCAAATTTTACACTTGTTCTCAAAGCAAACCTCTGCTGTTTGCAATTAGGATGTTATTTGGGAAGATATTTGAAACTTCTGAAGTTTTTTTAAAAAATTTCCTTTTATTATGTGCTGTTATAGTCATACAAAGCAATTCATGTAACATGTAAGTTACATAACACAACAATAAAACTAACATTCATCAGCCATCTAATTAAAGAACCAACAACATTAACAACACCATTGCATTAACCCTATTAGAATGTAAGCTTTCTGAAGGCATGGATTTTTTTCCATTTTGTTTACTGCTGTATTCCCAGGACCCAGGATGGTACCTGATATGTAATAAAGGCTTAATAAATATTTTTAAATGATTTACTTGTATCTTTCTTCTTTATATGTCACCTTGAGACTCACCTCAGAGGTAACCACTATTCTATATGTGGGATTTGTTATTCCTTTGCGTTTTGATGAATTTTCAAATACGCATACCCAAATAACACATTGTTTGCTTTTGCTTCTCTTTTAACTTTATATAATGGAATCATATTATATGTATGTTATTATGAATTATGTCTTTTATACAACATTAGCGTGTGAGATTCATCTATGTGTAGTTCTGTTTCATTCCTTTTCATTCCTGAATTGTATCTTATTGGATAAGTATGCCATAATTTATTCATTCTTTCTCCTGTCAGTGGATGTTTTCATTTCTGCTATTCTTTCATGACCCTGTTGGTACACGTGTGCATGAATTTCTCTAGAATGTAAACCTGGGAGAGGTTTTTTCACTTCCAAAGCCCAGAGGTCGGCTCATGAGTCAGAACAGCAATGTGCCCTTTGTCCACACTAGATCAGAGTCAGTGGGAGTGCTATCCAAAATGTTTTGCCAGAAGAGAGAGAGGGGATGGGTGGGGGAGGGAGAGAGAAGAATACTGGTCTAGTGAGGCCAAGAGTTATTATCTCAGGCCGCTAGTCAAAGTGGGTTGCAGTTAGTAAAAGTCAAGATTCTGAAATCTCCTTTATTATTTCTCCTCCTCCTCTTCTCCTTCATAGTTATTTTTGTGCAGGGTGCACGTTGTTAAACTAATCTAATAAACAGAATACTGATGACTTTTTTCAATCTTTCATGATTGTATACTTGATTTTATTATTTTAAGCAATTTTAACATTCCTTTTCATTCCTGAATTGTATTTTATTGGATAAGTATGCCATAATTTATTCATTCTTTCTCCTGTCAGTGGATGTTCAAATTTTGGTATAGATGAACCTTTCTATTTCTTTTCAAATCATTTTTAATAATAACAACATGAGGTCAACCCTCATAACAAAATTTTAAGTCCATAATGCCATATTGTTAATTATAGGCACAATGTTGCATTGCAGATCTCTAGAACATTTTCATCCTGCTTAACTGAAACTTTATACTCATAGAACAGCAGCTCCTCATTTCTGTTTCTTAAGGCCCCTTTACAAAAGAAGCTCTTACTTTCTGCATGTATTCATTTTGTTTATTTGATATTTATCTTTTAACCATATATTCATCATCATCATCTCCTTTACCTATGCATACCTTTATGACTATCAAAAATAATCTTGTTTTTGAGGTGCTTCCTCATCTGTAAAAATTTATGACGTTATTTTATAGTTATTTATGTACTGTCTTTAATCTCTACTAAATGATAGTTGCTTAAGGGCAAAGGCAATATTTCAATCATCATTGTATCCCCAGCACCTAGCCCTGTGCCTAGTTCATAGGACTAGTTACTAAGAGTTGAGTTGAACCTATCTACCTAATATCAACCTTAAATCTCATAACATGGTTTGTCAGTGACGAAGCATCCACACTTCGGAACCAGACTTACCTAGGAAGGAATTCTAGCATTGCCACTTACTAAATGTGAGATTTTGGACAAGTTTACTTAATTTTTCTGAGCATTAGTTTTCTATTCTGCAATATAGGTATGATACAGAGCTATCTGGCAGGTTTGTTGGGAAAATCAAATGAGATGATACATATGAAGTGGCCTGTCACATGGAGAAATATATGCTTTTCTGATTTTGTTTTCTGCTTGTGTTGGTTACAGAAGTCAAACAGGTGAGGAGAGGAAGAAGATACTTGTGAAAAAGTTCTGCTTCTCCTTGCTTCAGGACTGAGGGTGGAGGCACAGTTTTTACCTAAGAAAATGACATGTTTAGCGAAATAAATGATGTTCTTAACATTTGGCTGAATTGTATATTGGAAGTGAGCTTCTGTTCTATGGAATTTATGGCTCTGCTAGCCTTGGTTTGGTGGTAAGACTCTTGCTGACTTTCCAGTTAGAGTAGGAAAGGAAAAGCTTGTGAGGAGAGAAGATAGGCCACCACAGCCAGTCACTGGCTTTGCTTATCAGCAGAATTTTTTGAGTGTTTTCTGTTATGCTTGGGACTTGAATAAATACTGATATTTGTGTCTTGGAGATAAAGTATTTGTAAAATGAGTGGAAACCTTCTTTGCTTTTGCTCTGCCAGGGCTGTTCACTTAGAGTTGAAAGGAAAATAGCTTGTCTTGCTTTTATGGATTCTGATGACTATGCTGAACACGATAAACAAAGAGCCATTGATTAAAAGTAATGAGTAGTGGGAAGACAATAGGGTAATGGAAACAGTGTTGGACTTGGAGTCAAATCATTCTGAGTCTTACTTTTTTCATCTGTTCAATGGATATAATAATGAGAAAATAATCTTTGTCTCACAGAGTTGTTGTGAGGTGTTGAAATCACCCAGCGCAGCAAATAGACTCCCATTGGGGCTTATTTTCCTTTCTTCCATCCTTAGTAAGAAGGAAGTACTTGTAAGCACTGTACAGCAGTTCAATTTATGTGGATAAGAGTATGGACAATTGTGAGGCAGATTAATCCAGGACATCACTTGAGTTTTGTTTAATGCATATACATAGGACATAAGAAAGACAAAAATTGACCTTTGGGTAGTGAGACTCAGGTTTCATTTGTTCAAACTTGAATTAATTGCTGTGTAAGACAGAATTGCCCTTCCATGAACGTTTTAGGATTGGGTGTCTGCCCTGTCTCTTTCACATCCACCTGGAAGAATTCAAGCTCAGATCTTCTTTAAGATACTTGTTAGACAAGGTGACTTCTGAAGTTCCATCCTTGCCCAAAGAACCTCTGAGTCTTCTAATGGCCAAATGTTTTGATGGTAGCCTAAAAGATACCCAGTGTCGCTGTGCATCATTTCTCAACAGAAACTTTTGGCATAGGGATGCTTCTACTTTGTGTTGCAGAATTGGGGCAGGAGGATGTCTATGTGATCTAAAAAGATTCCTAAGGAAAGTGAAGGAATGGGGGGGGGGACAAATGAAAACTGATGTGATAATGCTAGTCGTTATCCTTCACTTGTGTATTCATTCTAAGGGTCTTTTATCCATTATCTGATTTATATTGCTACTCACAGCAGCAGCTCAGTACAAAGGATGATATTATCCCTACTTTACGGAGGAGATTTGAGGCTTGAAGATCTAAAGTAAGGCATATCAGATTGCCTTGATATTTGGTTTGGTTTGATCATAGGTCTCCCTTTGAATGAGGTAAGGTCACAGATCTGAGTTAATACCATTTAATTTCTTTGAAAATGTGGCCCAACTTCCACCTTAAGTCTGATACCTTAACCTCAGGTTTCCTGTCTTCATTCCTCTCTCATATGTATGGACATAGCCTATGAGATTAGTTAATCCCAGAGAATTTCCCTAATCCCTTGGCAGGATCCACAGAAAACTTTGCAAACATTGTCTTCAGGAGAATTCTCAAGAAAATTCAGCTACACACTGACTTGCTTGGGCAATGTATAAAAATAATTTATGCATGCAGGTTACTTCTGGAGATATCAGACTTCTGCCCGCCAATTTCTGCCACCCACTGACATGTGTTGCATTGTGTGTGTGTGTCTTTCCAGTTTGGAGACTGCCAGGGACCATGTTTTGCCCATCGACTATTACTTTCCACCCCAGAAGACCTGTCTGATCTGTGGAGATGAAGCTTCTGGCTGTCACTATGGTGCTCTCACTTGTGGAAGCTGCAAGGTCTTCTTCAAAAGAGCTGCTGAAGGTAAAGGGTCTTGCACATTCACTTCTATTTCCTTTTCTCTGTTACCTTCCGGAAAGAGACACCAATCTTTCAGGGTTCAGGATTTTATGATCTCAGAGACGGAGTCCTCGACAAGGCCCTGTCAAAGAACCTATGAGCCTAAAGAAGCAAATTTTTATAATTGCTGGTTCCCTGGCTTTGGCAACCTTTGTACAGGCAATGCAGGCAGTGAAGGTGGTCCCAGCTGGGACCTGGGGCTTGGTGGATCCTAGAAATGAAAGAAAAATTAATTATTTGAAAAGATTTAATTTTCTCCCTGCTTGCTTTCCACTCTGCTGCCTAGTAAGGGAAAAAATATCCGTATTAGAGAGCTTGGAAGTAGAGAAGCTCCAACTGAGACCGCAGTCTGTTTTGTGTGATGAATATGAGACTGTTCCTTACTAAAGCCTTCCTGGCCTCAGCCCCAGAAAGGAAATGCTCTTACTGCTCAGCAGACAATCAGTCTCTGCACCTGCTCCCTCCTGCTGCTGCCTCCTTGAGACCTGTCTTTGCATTAATAGTTCCTAGATAGGTAAGAACCCAGAGTGGAAAAACACTTTTATTCTCCTCTCCAGAGACCTGCCCTCCAGGCTTGCCCAATGGTCCTTAAGCTAAGTAGCATCTCATATCTGACTAATTTGGCTCAAGATTTGGCTCCTTAGTGTTATTTAGCTTACAGCAACTCACGGCTGCTCACCCCTCAGTGGTGGCCAGCGTACATTCTGCATTCTACTCCAAGTTGTTAGACACCAGTATCCACCCCTACTTCCACTTTCAAATTCTGGCAAGGTACTTCTGCCAAGGCCTTTATCCTTCCCTCTTACTGACCTGAAAGGATTGAATGCCAAGTCAGAACCAAAAAAGAGAACCTTCCCTTGTATAAGGGCTAAAAACCTTGACAACAATCTTTTTCTTTTTTTTTTTTTTTTTTTGAGTTTGAGTCTCACTCTGTCAACCAGACTGGAGTGCAGTGGCTGCTCCCAGCCACTGCAGCCTCGACCTGCTGGGCTCCAGCGATCCTTCCGCCTCAGCCTTCCAAGTAGCTGGAACTACAGGCACGCGCTATCACGCCCAGCTAATTTTTTATTTATTGTGGAGATGAGGTCTCGCCAAGTTGCCCGGGTGGGTCTTGAACCCACGGGCTCAGGCAATTCACTCACCTCAGCCTCCCGAAGTGCAGGATGACAGACTGAGCCACCGAACCCGGCTGGCAACAATCTTAAAAGACAGGTATATAGGCTGCACCATTCGCCAGGAATGTGCTAATACCCACCAGAGGATGGCAGAAGCACCAGAAACTTTGTGTCACCTAGAGAAATGGTAGAAAGTGGATGTACTTAAGCTGGCCTCCTCATTGATAAACCATCATAACGATGAGTGTAGTTTCATCATTTTGACTGGGTGGCCGAAATACCTATAAAACGGAAAGCTGTCATGTTGTTTTCTTCCAGTTCCCAAAGCAACAGAGAGGCAGCAAGCATTTGGTATTATTGAAAACATGCTGCATGTTCTACTCATATCCCCAAGTGACCCACTGTGCTACTGTTCATGCTGGGCTAGTATAAAGCCCAGGTCCTAGTGCCTAGGTTTAGGCAGTTTGGAAAGAGCCTAAGAGTAGTGCCTTCCTTTTTTCAGAATACTCAGGAAGGAATAGCTGTCAGAAAAAAAAAAGTGAGGAGTAGCTCCAGGGACTTTAGATCACCCCCACTTCCCCAGTGAGACCCTGCCGCTTCCTCATACCCCATCATCCAGCCAGCCCTATCTATTGAACAAGGAATGAACCAGAGCACTCACCTGGAGCTAGTGTGTCTGCAAGCCCAAACAACACAGTGACAGCAGCCATGTCAGATGAGAAAGGAGTTCAAATGAGCAAGCAAGCGAGCAAATTCAATAGTCAGGTAGATTAGATTATATTTGATGCTGCCTCTGGGTTTTACGAATCTGGGTCACCAAATTGTTATTTTCAGAAAACAGGGGAAATTATCAACCACATTGTGAAAGGGAAGATTTTGCTGTCATATCATACATCCCACATGGGAGCTTTCTGCAGAAGTTAGGGCTGAAGGAGGGAGGCAGGCAGAAGGGCAGCTGGCGGGGATGCCTGGGAGGAGCTTTGCAGTGATGTGGATCTTGGGTCGCTTGAGAATGTGGAAGAGAGGAGATGGGTTTGTGGGGAGGGAATCACCCAACTTACAGAACACATAAAAGTCCAGCAAGGTTTAAAAATGTTCCAAACCCTAGAGTCACCTAAGTTAGGGAAACATGCTCTTGACTGCTTGATATATGAAAAATCACCAATGGATTCCTTGCAAAGTCATGCAAAGTGAACCTTCTAAGCCCCTTGGTTACTTTGAAATATGGACTTCAGATTCCAGTCCTGAGCCCTTTGAGGGCAAGAGAAGGTGGTTTAGAAAACACACACATGTGGGCATACACACACACACACACACACACACACACACACACACACAGCAAAAAAAACACAAAAAGTTATTAGTATTTTCTTTTCCTTTCCTCCCATCTGTAAAACTGGGTGGCCTGCTTTTACTGCTGTCATTGTCCCTATTTGAAAACAGGGACTGTCTTATTACCCAAAGAGAACATTTATTGATTTTTTTTCCCATTTTTACAACGCATCTTTATCACCTAACCGTCCTTTCTGAAGGTAGTTCTGAATCTACCTTGTTGATACTTGGAATTACACCTGTCTTAAAGAAAGTAGGAGCACAAATCTTTCTCTTGCTAATTTGTTTGTTGTTGCCAGTTAACTCAAACTGAGCATTCAGTGTGTTGATTATCACTTTATTCATGTTTTCAGCAATCTCTGGACTGGGCACAGTTACAAGACTTAAAAGCTTGGCATGTCAGAAGAAATCTATTTCTAGCTTTGGTGGTTCATAAAGCATGAGGTTTTAATGCTGTCATTGGTGCAGAGCTCATCACAGAGTCAGTTGTAATCTGGCTGACCAGCATTTTTATCGAGGAGGAAGGGAAGGAGAGAGTCTCATGTTTTCTCATTTTCAGTAATGCTGGAGGATTGGAGTGAGAGTGAGGCCAGGCAGGAAAGGATCTGCATATTTTTCAGAGAGAAAACAATAATGGTACTAGACCAAGGGGGCAAAATCACCAAAATCCGGTTGATGGAAACCTAGTGAAAGAGTGTGTGTACATGTACATGTGGTATGCGTACAAGTGGTCCATGTGTTAGAAACAGGCATAAGGAGAAACAGCTGATCTGTGAAGTGAGTGGAATGAGTGGGGAGGAGAAGAAGAAGACATGTTGGATGCTATCTAAGAGACCAGAAAGTCAAAGGAAGGCGATGCCCATAGGCAAGGATAAGGGCTCAAAGAAGTTTTAGTTGTGTAACCTTTGATAAAAAATTTCCTCCTTTGGACCTCAGTTTTTTCTGTTTGTGAAATAAGCTTAAACTTTTTGTGATAGTTCTACAAATTACAAACAGTATCAGCATTATTTCAACAAGCACACATGCATTTATGCCAATATGCACTTTCGGTTTTGACTTCCTGGAAAATGACAAATCCCAGACCTTATCAATTAAAATCAGTCTTCAGATGCGGAGAGAGCTGGGTTAAAACCCAAGACTCTGAGAGTCTCCCTTATGATTAACTTGCCTTTTTTTTCCATTTTCTCATCTGGAAAATCAGGGTTTGAATCCCCATTTCTACCTCATCATGTTTCAAAGGGGGTTAATTAATTCATCATGTGCATTATGTGCTCGAGAATTTACTATTTTTCAGACATTTTCTAGTAAAACATTGAAGATTGTACATCCATTTGTTTGGTACACATGGAGCACTGTTTGGTACACATCATAAAATTGAAACTGTAGTTTACATTCTGAACTCAAAGAATTACACCATCCTCACTGATGTTTACAATAGGTTCCAATTTAGTTTCCTTGGCAAATTTTATATAAGTATGGCTTTGTTTCTCTCTCTTGCTCCAAGTATTTGTGAGAAAAGAAATGTAAGTGAACCCTCTTTGAACTCTTTCTGTCCCTTAAATCTATTCTTCCTACACCTCAATTCATGTGGAATTGGATGCTACCTCTTGCTTGGAGTCCTGCAGAGAGTTTTTGGTGCATGTCAGTGTCCTCTTCACTCCCTGACTTTTTGAGTAACAGGATCTGCTGGATGATAGGGTATCAGGAAGCGACAGGACTTGGGTGGACGAGCTTTTCACAAAGCTCCTTTTATCTGTATCTGGTTTGCTTTAATGTCACAACCAGATTTTAGATTAGGGTTTGGTAAACGTTTTCTGTGAAAGGCCAGGTAGTAAATATTTTATCCTTCATGAGCCACATGGTCTCTGTCTTGACTACTCATCTCTGCCTTTGTAGTATAAAAGCACCCATAGATAATATGTGAACTAATGGACATGGCTATATTCCAATAAAACTTCATGGGCACTGAAATTTAAATTTCATTTAATTTCCACATACCATTAAATAATGTTTTTCTTCTGATTTTTTAACCATTTAGAAATGCAAAAATCACTCTCAGTTCTTGAGGCTCAGCTGTGAGCTGCAGTTTGTTGACCCTTAATTTAGATCATCACTCTTGTGCTTGCAAATCTGCATAGTTTTTACTCTTTCGCGTTTCCTGGTATCTTAGTAACTCTAGGTTATTTAATTTTTAAAATTCTTCCCAGCTGCTCAAAGTTTGCATGTCTTGCTTTCATAAAATACCTGGTCTAGTGGCCTCTTGGTTTTGAAATTTTGTATTAAACAAGATTTTTTAAAATACCTCTAAAAATGCTAGAAGATAATATGTTTTTTTCTGATGATCTAAGTAGATCACTTCCCTTTGCAATACCCAGAGAAGAAATTTAAAACATTTCACACACTTTCTAGACTTTCATATTGTAAGCATGTGGATAACTATGAAATATATATGAATGAATGTTGCTGGATACCACGTATATTCCGGATAGTAACAAAGAAGGGCTTTGGGAACTATCTTGTATCAAGTGTTATGGAAAAACTCTCTGTCTTATAGAAAGTAGGGCCTAGGTGGCCAACTGAGTTGTGAATCTGCCACATATTACCCCATTTGCTGGCTTAATTCTGGGCCTCCCCATAACAAGACTAGACCACAGGCTTGCAGAATAAACAATTTAGCTCTGTAACTCATTGCAGTTGGTGTCCACCCAAGTCTCTTTCAGTGCCCAGTTTGGAAGCCATGCCAAGAATTTGCCATTGCTGCTCCATAGCACCCTGTGCCTATTTATTTATAGCCTGTGCATTTTATGAAATAAAGATTAATAAGAAGTTGCCCTAGTACTTGCACCGTTATGTAAATATCTGTAATATTTACATGACTGTTGTGACTTACAAGATCTTTTGAGTCCATTGCCTCCTTCTTCCATGCCTTATCAGTTTCCCAGTCCCTTATCATTTTTTAATGCCTGTCCATATTCTGTGGCCAGGAGCTTCTTCAGTCCCTCAGGAGAGTCTGCCAAACTCTGAATGGTTCCCTTTTGCAGTTGGCTGCTATTGCAAGGATAATTGTTAGACCCACTTTCTCATCAGAGATAGGAATTATGTTTGGCCTCTAGACCCATGACAAGAAACACACTGCCCCTCAAAATAACTGAACTCCTTAAGAAACCATCATTGTAAAGCAACCACAACATTCTCAGTCATAAAAGCCACGTGTGCATATTTCTGGAACCTGTTATTCATACGTTCATGATCCTTCCCTGTCCCTTCATAGCTGGGCAGCTGATTTTGCATTCCAAGGAGGCTAGTGAGCTTTATACCTGCAAACATGCAGAAAACAGAACTGAGATTGGGATACAAATGACTCTTGATAAAGAAAATAAATATTAGAATTCTCAGTCCCTTTGCTTCCAGTCTGTGGACTACTGAGGCATCCCAGTTAAATCTTATCTTCTGGCTAGACTTGTGCCTATCTCTACAGAGCACCTCACAAGAACAGGCCTGGTATAGCAATCTTCTCATGCATGTATACTTGAGATACAGAGCCTGCTTTGAGGAGCCTATAGTCTAGTGATCACAAACACGGCTATCTTTAAAGCTCTTCAATAGGCAAAAGGCCACCATATTCCACTCTCCATTTAAACTTCACAATCACCTGGGCCAGAGGGAGAGGTCCTTATCTTGACTTTCCATATGAGCAAACTGAGGCTTTGCCAGTTAATCAACAGGTATTAAGTGGTATAGCTGAAATCTGAACCCAGGTCTTCTGGGGCCAAAGGTAGCATTCACTTTGCTACACCACAGCTGCCCCTCATCTATATAAATATAGTAAACCAAAGTAGAAAGAAAGCACTATGCCTAGGCAAATAAAAAAGGCAATAATGAAGAAGAACAACAGAGTCAGATATGAGAAAAAGAAATTAAGAAAGACATAAGTACTGTGGGGAGACACCAAGGAGCTGCTGAGTAGCACTAACATCACAGGGAGTTTATCTTCCTAATAAAGCTGCAAACACTTAAAACAGCTGGTACTTCATCAGCAACTCTTCATTAGATGGGGTGAGAAACATGTGGGCCATAGCCCTTCTACCAGCTCATACTCCTCAGAGGGAAAGTTCTGATTCTGATGAAACCAGACCTGGTAGCTCTTGATTCACTGTCATCACACAACCATAGAATAGGAAGTACAATTTAACACCTGTGCTCATGAGAATTTTGCTTCTTATGACCAAGCTCAGACACAGGATGTGTGGATATAAATATTAGGCTCGTGGTTCCTTGGCTCTTTGCTTTGAGGCTTCTTGAAAAGCATGCCACAGAGTGTTTTCTGTAGGGCCAGAAGCAAGAGAAATTCATTCTCCTCCTCTTTGATATCAGAAAACAGAGAATATCATCTTTTTAGAACAGAGTTAAAAAGTCATAGAGACATTGTCTTGATTTTTCTATCAGAGTTTTAAAGTTTTGTTTCTCCTTCATCTCCTGGGACACCCCTTTATGTGGATAGACCTTGATTTCATTGTGGTATCTGGATATGGACTCTGCAAACCATGGGCCTCTCACAGTTCCTTAAGTTAAATAAGCATATTCCTACAGATCACTAGCTCATTTAGTTTCAGGAAAGTTGATTCAGTCACAAGTTGTTTCATAAAAATATTTAAAAGATTTGCAGTACTCAGAATCATGGTATCATTTTTTTCATTTTAAAACTTTTTAAATACTTTATTTTATTATAAAGATGTGGGGTAAAGTCAGGATGAGGCACATAATTCTATGTGCAGGTGAAGTTTGGGCCTCCAACTGGTACTCACTTCCCCTGGTTTAGGATCAGGTACCCTTAGTGGTGTTATATGTCCGCTCCCCCCAGAGTCACTGTATCTTTAAATGCTAACCTCTTGAAACTTGAAGAAAAGGAACTTGGAAGTCTAAAAATCTGACCAAGCCATTTTGTGGATAAGAAAACTGAGGTCCAGAGAGACAAATGACTTTCCCAAGTTCGTATAACATATAAATGGCAGAAATGAGGGCCTCCCTGACTGACATTCCTTGTTTCCTGTCTGTAGATCTCTCCTGCCTCACAGCCAACCAGCAGAGCCACAGAAGCTGTTACCTCGGAACTCCCAAAAATTATGTGAAGTGGCATAGTAAGCATTTAGTATGGCCCTTGGCTCACAGAAGGTGATCATTCCCTGTTAGTTCTCTCTGCCTTCATCACTGTGTGAAACAATCTTCTGTAACTGTCCGACTTCCCCCCTTAGTAGGGGAATGAGTAATAACAGTAGTCTGTGGTGGAAGAGCTCTGCAAGACATTTCTTGGTGTGAAGATTCTTGCAAGGTTTTTTTGTGTGTTCATGCATATGTGAATTTTTTTAGGAAGAGATTTTATAGTTGTTTGTGTGGATCCCAGAGGCTTAATAATGCAGAGATTACAGAACACTGGTCTAGTCTTTGATAAGGACTTTATATATTCATAAGAGAGTATGCTGCCTACAGTAATATTCAACACAGCTTTTTGATGACTGGCACTTTTCCCACATAGCATACATTTATTTAACAGTCAGTGCTTATTATGTACTCTGGACCTATACCAGGCACTGGGATAAGAGATATAAGGGAACAAAAAAATATTTATTGAACACTCAGTATACATTAGATGCTTTATAGACATTTTCTCATTCAATCCTCACAATAACTCTATTATGTGGATATTATTATTACCACCAATTTACAAATGAGGGAACTGAGGCACAGAGTATTTAAGTGATTTAACCAAAGTAATAAACTAGTCAGTGACTGTTGGGTGAATATAATACACAGTTATCAATATAACAAATTGAGACTAGTGCTATACTAGAAGTAGGTACACAATCCCCTGAGCAGACAGAATGAGATAAAATTAATTTAAACTGTGTTTAAAATTAGTTATTTTACCTGGAAAGTTTGGGAAGGCTTCACAGAGTGGCTAAAAGTTGATCTAGGTCCTGAGGGATGCATAAGAGTTTGCATAAGGTACAAAAAGGTAGGAAGAGAACTTCAGAAAGAGGGCACAGACTAAGCAAAGACAGGGTAATATGAAAGCAGGAGGCTTGTTTGGAGAACATTATGAAATATGGATTCATTGTGGGAAATCTCATCAGATGCAACAAGCTCCTTGACAGGTCTTCAAGTGGCCTTTTGTACTAGGCTCACTCACCATGCTGAGCTGTCCATAGCTGCCCTATACTAGTCTCTGGACTTTTTAGGTTGCTATCTAAGTAGTGAAACAAGATGTAGTTTAAGAGTAGCACTGGTTCTGACCCTGACTTAACCATGTAACCTTAAGCATGTCTCATTCTCTCTTTGCACATAAAAATCTCCATCTGAACAATAAAATGGTTGGACTAAACAATCTTGAACTAGATTTTAGCAATGAACATATAAAAATATAAATCTTTAACAATAATTTTTAATAGTAAATCTCTAAAATTTTGTATACACTCTAGATGTGTCTGTTGGCCATTTGTTCACTTGGTATGCATCATCCTTGGGAAGCAGGCAGACCCAAATTCAATGCTTAGCTCCAACACTTAACAGATGTGTGACCTTGAGCAAATCACTTAACTTTTCTGTGCCTCTGTGAGGATAATAATAACTAATGTAAGAACTAAATGATGTGTAATACAACTACTGGTGCCCAATATGTTTTAGCTTCTTTGGACACATATATACTTATGGTGTCCCATGGGGTAGGCAAAAAGGAAAGATTGAAGTTGATATCTGTGTTAGTCCCTGGGTAAAGGAAGCTTTAAGTTGGTGTAAGATTCCTTACCAACCACTTCTCTTCAGGGTTACTTAATTAGGGATCAGAAAGGCTAATAGCATTTGTATGAGACTAGAGCAAAGATCAATTTCTTCCTCTTTCCTTTTTGCCTCCTAGGATAATGTAACATTCCCCAGCCAGCCCAGCTAGCACATGCTCATTGCCTCTCCTGGCTTCCAGACTTTGAACTCGAAAGTGTCAGAGATCTCTGTGTATCTTTGCCCCCAACAAGATAGGTCTGGCCTCCCCAGCAAATTCAACTTCCAAGCCACAAGCAAGAAGAAAAGCTAACATAGGTCATAAATTATCCTCCATGTTCTTCAGCCATTGGTTTCCCTTGTCCAGCCAGAGGCGTGTCTTAAAGTATGCTGAGGCCAGATTCAATAGAAACCTGAGCCAGCACCTGTGTAAATAATTTTTAAGGCTTCTTTTCCTGAAGCCGGATGGATATTAAAAAAAAAAAAACCAAGCCAGATTATCTTTTATCTAGAGTACCATCTCCTACATTCCTAGTGCTTTGAACCCCTTGGAGGAATGTGGTTTGGTTGTAGTGATATTGTTTTGTCTGTTGGGGGGGTGAGAAGGAGCATTTCTTTCAAAAACAGGGTAATGCCTTGGTATGGTCTACAACTCTACTGTGTTTAAAATGAAACTCTGGTAATATACTGGAATTCGTTCTGCCTCCCATAGATTGACTTTGCATCTCTCCATTCATGCCCATTCTTCATTTTGATTCTTAAAAAAAAAGCCAACCAAAACCAGCAGGTGCATATGCTTGTCTCTGATTCCCTCCTGAATCACCTTCAAATCTTGTTCAGAGCCCCATGTGTAGAGAGAGGATTACTACCACCCCAATAGTCCTTAGGACCTATTAATGAGCAGATATCTTGTCCTTGAGGTCCCTTAGCTCTGCTCAGCATCAGAATATACACAGGGTTGATCTGTGTTGATTTGTGTTTCTTACAACCAAAAGTCTCCTACTTCCCATTGTCTTGCATGGCGTCTTCTGCCAGTCCTCTTATGTAGCCTCCTCAGCTCCCTAGAAACTCCTGTGTAACCTACGTCAAAACTTGGAAAGTTTTTGTCTTATTGTTTTGTTTTGTTTTGTTTTGTCTTTCTTGCAAGTTGACAAGAAACTAACCAGTAAATTTAAATTCAAATTAAAGTACTACAGGAGCAGAGATGTATATAGGAAGCTAAAGAAAGGGATACGAGTATATGGAATGGTTTCTCACTTACCTTGTGTGCTCTTCAGAGATATTCGAGTATTCTCTATCCAGGAATTTTATTGATGTAGTGGTTAAAAAAAAAAAAAAACTTGATTTTAAGTCCTATATTTGTTCATTTTAATTGGGAAAATGTTACCACCTCCTCCAAGGCTTTGTTTTCTCATTTGTAAAATGGGGATAATGGTGACAACCTCCAGAAAATTTATAAGAATAACATGAGATAAGGCAGTTTAAAATTTTGTAGCATAGTGACAGAGTTTTGAAAATCAGATGAACCAAACATTGTTGACAGTGCTTCCTAGTGCATGAGGGAGAAATCAGTTCTCCATCAAATTACAGCACATCTACAATGCTCCAATGATGTCACTGTAAAAATGCTAGTGTCAATTAAATAATGTATCTGTTGCTATTTACATGGATAATGTGATAGTAAGTATTTTTGGACGTGGACAGTTTTATAGCCTTACCAGTGAGTTCACTTCCAAGTACCAAAAACTAAAGAAAATTGGCTAGAGCAATGGCAAGGTGGCAACACAGAGCTCCCTGGGCTCTGGGCCCTATACCCTAGCTAGAGAGAGCCCTGGACTATAGGCATTTATATTCTCATAGTTCATTGGTGGAGAAGAAAAGCTGGGAGTGAGTAGCTTCCAAATGTTCATTTTTTTCCAACAAGCATGTATTGTGTCAGGTTTTGTGTGGTCCAGAGATAAGTGTGAGTCAGATAAGGAAGCTTCTAGTCTGGTAGGCTTCTAGTCTGGTAGGCTTGCCTTCCAAAGTCAGCTTCGTGTAGCAGAGACCATGGGATGGGACATGGGAGACAAAAATCTATAGGCACAGTGCCCCCTGTCCCAGACCCAGAGACAATGCTGACCAAGGCAGGGCAGTTGAAGGGCCTGTCCTCATTAGCAGGCCTGGAAGCCTTAAAAACAACAAACAATAATGATGATGATAAACATCATGGTACTAATGTTACTGAACACTCTTTATGTCTTGAGCACGACAGTAAGTGCATACTTAATCCTCACAAGAACCCTAAAGGTAGTAGACGCTTTTGCTCTACCCTTATTTTACAGATGAGGAAACTAAGGCACTGAAGACTAAAGACAGGAAGGCACCTAACTTCCCTTAGTTCAACAAATGTCAAGCATCTGTTTTATGTCAGGCCTTATACTAGGTAATGTGGGAGAGAGAGATGAGTAAAAGCCTAGTTTCAATCCAGTGGGAGCAACTGACAGCACACAGTGAGGCAGGTATATTCTAGACCTTCTGCTTAATGCTGGGAACTCAGTGATAAATGAGACACAGTCTTTCTCTCAAAGATCAGTGGAGGATATCAATGTAGAAATAAAAATTAAATACTGCTGTGATAAGTATCATAAGAGAGATAAGTGCAAAATAGGAGATTGTTGTTGCAATGGATTGCTTTAAAACAAAGCTCAGAAGAAACAATGTTATTGAGAATCATAAAGCAACAAATTAATTTAAATCAAAGCCTAGAAGAAACAGTGTTTTCTAATTTTATTTCAGCTTGTTATTTTTTTAAACTTTTTATTTCATCAGGCATGATCATAGCCCACTGCAGTGTTGTCAGTGTCTATTTCCCACTCAAGGATGCCAGAATACTTCAAGGGGCTGAATTACAATATAGTTAAATGATTCCTTTATCCCAAAGCCACCCACACTCTTCCCCCCTCCTTTGCCTTTACTCGGGCTGTCTCTTGTCTCAAGTGCTTTTTCTCCACATCTCCACATTCTTAAGTCCTACCTTCCTTCAAGGCCACAGTCAAAAGCCTCCTGCTCCATGAAGCCTCCACCTCATCAAAAAGTACCCCACACTGTCTTGTACTCCCACAGTGCTTCATGGGTGTCTCTCTGTGGTTCTTACCACTTCCTGCTTTATCTTTCAGTAGCACACTTACCGATCTTTTCCTCCACCAGACTGAGCTTTTGAGTGGAAAGTTCACTTTTGCTGAAACCATGATTTTATTTTAAACTTGCTGAAAAATTCTTTTGGAGTATATTGTGTCTGGTGGGCTTCACTTTTCATTCTTAAACATGTGAAATTCATCACCTATCTGGAGATTTACACTTTCTACTAATGGCTTTTCAAAAAACTCACTACCCTAACACAGCTGATTAAAGCATGTCTTCATTTCCTTTAGGTCTAACCCTCATGTATTCATAATTTATAGATCATAGTTTTTTCATGTCTCTATTGTTAGAGGTTTAGATTATTTCCATGTGTGCAGATTGTATTTATGTAAATTGATTTTATTCTTTTTAAAATGTCCTTAGAATACATTCCCACTATTGGAAATGCAAGGGGGTACCCCCCAAACAACAGAATTATCTTTTGGAGGGCGGGCCCTTTGTAGTACCCATTGGCATCAGTGTACCAGCCAGCATTGTTGTGAGAGGCTGCATTCGGCTTCAGAAAATTTTTTTGTTGGTAGAGATTCTTTCAATACATTTGTCCATTTCATGATGGGTGATTTACGAGTGCACCTGTTCATATCATGCCGAGTGTTCAGCAGTTTTTGACCAAAACCGGTATGAACTCCGTGCCCCACCTTCTCTATTCACCGGATCTCACGCCAAGCAACTTTTTGTTTCCCCGGATGAAAAAATTCCTGAAAGGGAAGCGTTTTGCCAATGAGAAAGAGGTGAAACAAAAAATGGCAGAAGCACTAAAAGGCATCAAAATTGATGAGCTCAAAAACTGTTCTGGGCAGCGGAAAAAGCATCTCAGTAGGTGTATTGCATCAAACAGAGAGTACTTTGAATGTGACTGAAATTTAAACATGTAAGAATAAATATACACTTTTTAATAAATAAATTCTGGTTTGGGGGGGTTCCCCCTCATACAGTGTCAAAATGAGAGGTTGGGGGAGACAGCATGTGTACCACAGGCAACCAATCATGTGTTATGAATTAAGAATTTATGAAAAGCCCCTCTACGTAAAGGTATCTTGCTATACATGATCTGTCATAGTGTCTGAAACTCCCATTATATGTGGAATTGTTTTGGAAGGCTTTGCCATCATCAGGAAATAGTATTGGGCATTAGCAGAACTCTGGAGGAATGGAGCACCAATATCATATTTTGAAAGGGATAGGGGATTCAGGAACAGTTCTGAAGAGAAGGTGCTTATCTGGAATAGGAAGACTTAGAGCATCAAAGCTACAAACTTTGGCCATGTGTGGTGGTGCACGCCTATAATCCCAGTGCTTTGCAAGGCTGAGGCAGGAGGATCGCTTGACGTCAAGAGTTCAAGGCCAGCCTGGGCAACATAGATAGTGAGACCCTGTCACTAGGGGAAAAAAAACTGCAGGTTTGAGGATGGTACCCTCCAGACACTCAGGATTCTTTTCTTTGGGTGGAGACTCTGTCCTCAACCCACAGTGTTCTATATTCTATTCTAACACAAGAGGTCTATTATTTTCCCTATGTAATTTACAATTCTGTAATAAATTCTCAAATGAAACACTGAGCACTTGTTAAGAAGAAAGAACAGAATGAAAGAGAGAAGTAGAGGGAAGTGACTATGGAGAGGGTTGAACAGGTTTTACCCATTTAACTTGGAATTGTATTTGACTGCGGGTGCAACAGAAGCAGTGAGATCACTTTATTTTATTTTTATTTTTATTCTTTAGAGACAGGGTCTTGCTGTGTTGCCCAGGCTAAAGTGCATGGTTGTTTACAGGCATGATCATGGCTCACTGCTGCCTCAAACTCCTGAGCTCAAGCTGTCCTGCCTCAGGCCTCCCGAGTAGTTGGGACTACACACATGAGCCACCATGCTCAGCAAGAAGACTTTAAACTGGGAGAGACGTGTGAGTTCTGGGAAGTTGTTAAGAAAAAAGAACAGAATGAAAGAGGGAAGTAGCTATGAAGAGGGCTGAACAGGTTTTGTCCATTTAACTTGGAATTGTATTTGGCTGTGAGTGCAACAGAAGCAGTGAGCTGGGCTTTGGATAGACTTGTAGGAGTTGAGGCCTGAGGGGACATCCTGATCCCATTCAGCTTTTTTAGACATCAGAAACCCACGAGGGATTTAGATATTAGAAAAACAGTAGGGGCAGGAGAACTCAGGACAGTATGGCAGACTCAGCACATACAAGTAGGCTCACACCAATCATCAGACAGAATTATGACTACTGGTGTGGAGTATAGGCTAACTTGTCTCTGCTGTGTTATGAGCAGACCTTTAGGAAGAGGTAGGTGCATGTGGGCATTTGGAGGGGAAAAGGTGACTATATTTACCAATTGGTTGGCCTCACTGCACGTTTGAGGATGGTACCTTCCAGACACTCAGGATTCTTTTCTTTGGGTGGAGACTACAAGATTTATTACAGAATTGTAAATTACATAGGGAAAATAATAGACCTCTTGTGTTAGAATAGAAGATAGAACACTGTGGGTTGAGGACAGAGGATCTGTATGAGAAGTCAGATAGCATTTTCAAGGTTTGTTCCCCAGGGTTCTTTATGCCCATGGAGACTCAGTTTCTCTTACTTTGCTTTTCAGTGCTACCACCCACTGTTCTTCCCCCTCTCCACTGTGAGTATATGTACAGATCACATTCCATGGGTTCTCAGAACATTAATAGAAATGTTGTTCATTAAATTGTCCATTAGTAAATATTGAGGGAGAACAAACTGGAAAGTTAGTGTAGAAAATAAAAAACAAGACTCCATTCCTTGGAATCCCAGATAAGACAATAAGGAGCTTTCTTTGGGCATTAGATAATTTCCTATAAGCTAACTGATTCTCATATAGCCATATAACTTGGCCAACTCTTCACTCAGTAGTCCTTCTTCCTTGTTTGTTAACCTATCCACTATGTTTCTATGAGATTGTAGGGAAATACCAGGAATGTACACACATATCCAATAACAGGAAGGTCACTCTCTACTAGAAAGCCTTTTTATGATCCTGTGAGCATTTGACACCCTTGTTGCTAGTAACATCAGTGAGTGACCTGACCCATTCTTGGAGCAGAATGTGATCAGTATATTCCCTCAAGAAGGCCTTCACTGTTCTAAGAAATATAACTCTAGAGTTTGCTGACTCACACCAGGGAATATGTACAGAGAATGGATTCTGCCGATAAACCTTCTTCTGATTAGTTTCAGAGATTTTATAAAACATTTAGAATGTGACAGAAAGAAAGGGCACTTAGCGTCAGAAAATTTACTTACTAGCTTTGGACCTTAGGAAATTCATTTGACCTCCCCAAGCCTCAGTTTCTTCATCTGTAAAACAGAATATAGTGGCTAAAAGACCAAAGGTGATAATGCTTGTGAAAACCATCGAAATTACAAAGTGAATATTAGTTTCTAGTTCTCAGGGGTGTCCTTATGATTGTACAGGATAACTATGACTATTTTTAAACAAATAATTACTTATCTCTGACCACTCTGGAACCCCTTACAAATAGTTTCTTATAGGAGAAATAACTGTTCTTGCATACCACACTACTGTTACTGTTTTTTTTTTCCCTGAATTCAGCATATTAATACACAAGGCATATTTCCTCCAAACTGCAGTAACACCAGAATGATTATCACTCTGAAGTACTTCCCAGGACTCCTCAAAGTGCATTTCATATATCCCCAAGAATAGGAGATAACCTCCAAATTGAATGACGATATGTCCAACCACTTTTGCATGATGTAGAAGTAGACAGATAAACAATTTTGTTTATAAAAATAATTATTGTCTCACAGCAAGTGAGTAGAAGTCAGAAAATGGCCAAGAGAGACCATGGGGCATGCCTTCCCATTGCAGCTCAGCTTTGGGTCTTAATTGCAAGGTTACTAAAAGCCTTGCAGACAGTTTGCTGGGTTTATAGCAAAAACAAAACATGCTCCAAGAGCAAGCCCTTGTTTCATTGTCTAGTGTTTTTAATCCCCTGCAGACACAATTTTGGCAATAGAGCAGTTTTTTAAGCTGCTGCATGTAATTGAGGAAGAGAAGTGATATGACTGGAATGAATTTATTTGTTGTGAGTTATAAATACACAGGCCTTCATAATCCTATCACCCTCAAAGCTTTATCAGTTTTTCCCATTGAGGCTGTCTCCCCTGCATTAATATGCTTTGTTTGAGTTCGTGGATGGACATTCCTGCCTGACTGACATGTGGACCTTGTGAAATTGTTTCCAAGGTCTTTGTCTTTGTTTTCTCTTGATGCCTAAGCTGCCAGGAGCAGTAGTGACTGTGGTGGATTGACAAGGAGGTGACAGCAAGCTGAGCTTTGTCCTCTTCCACCCATTATTCAAGGGACTCCAAGCCAGCATTCCACATAGTGACCTCATCAAAGTTACTAAGACTGAAGGAGAACCAGGATTCCAAACAGCCATTATGAGGGGTAAGAATGAGACTTAGGGTTGCAAAACTAAGGGGCTTTCTTTGTTGACTATTTTTACTTCAGAAAGATTCTACTATTATTTAGAAAAACATCAAAATCACATGATCTTCCAGGACCTGGGCTGTTTCTTCAAAAAGCATGTTATAGACAGAGAGTGGTCTTGGCCAGCAATATATTAAAAGATAAATTATTCATTCATTGAAATAATGTATATTGAGAACTTTCAATGTGCCAGACAGTGGGACTACCAAAAGAAATATGCCTTACCCTTTTCTCTTTCACAATCTAATGAGGGAGATATCCATTCTTTTCATTTATAGTGACCTCTAATATTTCATACACTGCTGGATATCTTTACATGGTAATGACACAGAGGAAAAATTGAAAAGTGGGCAGAGGCTAGGGAAGAAAGATTGAGTGTAAATATAGCCACTCTCAAGGCTCCATTTTCAAATACTGGAATTATAGTTTCAAAGGGCGTTTTTGAAATCCCACCCCATGGCACTGAAGATAATAGAATCTTGCTGTCACTGGATATGAGAGAATGAGTAATAGAATGAAATGAATGAGATGAGAAATTGGAAAGAGTTAGGGTTCATTTTCTTTTAGCAAGGGGTCTACTTTATGAACCGTGGCAGACAAAAACCACAACTAGACAAAAGAAGGCTAGGCATGTGACCTCAGACAAGTCACTGGGGCTCTCTGGACTTCAGCTTCCATGTCTGCAAAGCTGTTAATAGGATGTGCCCTTTCTACTTCATAGGTGTGTTGTGAGTTGATGCATGGGAAGAGATCTACCAATGGCAACATATCTTACAAATGTGTGTGATTGCTAATAGGACCTTATAAAGGTAGACCTGCCTTCATTAATGAACTGGGATGTTTTTAAAGGCCTCTGCGTGCTTTTAAATTAGATAATTTCTAAAAGAACTAGACATTGACCTTCCACATGACCCAGCAATCCCCCTACTGGGAATATACCCAGAGGAACTCAAATCATTCTACAAAAAAGATACCTGCACACACATGTTTATTGCAGCACTATTCACAGCAGCAAAAACATGGAACCAACCATGCTGCACATCAAAACTGTACTAGATTTAAAAAATGTGGTACACATACACAATGAAATATTACACAGCCATAAAGAAGAACAAACATATAGACTTCACAGCAACTTGGATGGATTTAGAGTCTGTCATAATCAGCAATCTACACAGAACCAAAGGGCAGAGTACCACATGTTCTCATTCATAAGTGGACCCTGAACACTTACCATAATACTATAAGAAAAGGCATGGCAGTAACAGGATATTGCTGAGGTGGAGCTGGGGGGAACACAATATCAATTAGGGTACCTGATCTCAAACCAGGCAAAGTGGGGACCAAAGGGAGGTTCAAACTTTACCTATATGATGACCACTTGTATACCTAATCCTGAACTGTACCCACATCCTTATAATAAATAAATGAATGAATAAATAAACAAATAAATAAATAAATGAAATTAGATCATTTAGGCCACAATTTACAAACTACTCATGATATCTTTTTCGGACTCCTTTCCTAGAGACTAAGAATTATTGGCACCAAAAGGCACTCTAGGATTTTTAAAAATTGAGATATTATTAATATATCACAATAGTCACTCTTTTAACATGTACAAGTCCATGTTTTTTAGTATTTTTAAGAAGTTGTGCAAATATCACCACTAATTATATTCGAGGGGTTTTTGTCATCTCAAAAAGAAATGCTGTACTCATTAGCAGTTACTCTCAATTTTCCCCTTCTCCCAGCCCCTGGTAGCCACAAACCTATTTTCTATCTCAATGCATTTGTCAATTCTGGACATTTTATATAAGTGCAACAATAAATATATGGCTTTTTGTATTTGAATCCTTTCACTTAGCATAATGTTTTCAAGGTTCGTTCATGCTGTTGTATATATCAGTAAAACGTGCGTTTTCTGGCTGAATAATACTTCATTTTGTTTATCCATTCATAGGTTGATGTACATTTGGGTTGTTTTTACTTTTGCCTATTATTAATAATACTTCCATGAATATTTATGTGCAAGTTTTTCTATGGACATATGTTTTTATTCTCTTGTGTATATATCTAGTAATGAATTGATGGGCCATGTGGTAGCACTACGTTTAACTTTTTGAGGAACTGCCAAAGTGTTTTGTTTGGTGACTACAACTTTTTATATTTCCCATCAGCAATATGTGAGGGTTGTATTTTCGCCATATCCTTGTCAGTACATGTTGTCTTCTGTTTCTATTACTATTATCCCCATCCTATTGGGTATGAAGTGGTAATGTTTCATTGTAATTTTAATTAGTATTTCACTAATTGCTAATAATGTCTTGTATGTTTCATGTGCTTGTTGACCATTTGTGTATCTTCCACAAAGAAATAGCTATTCATATTCTTTTCTCATGTTTTAATTAGGTTATTTTTATTTTTAATATTGAGCTATGTGTTTTCTTTACGCCCTCTGGATACAGATCTCTTATCAGATGCAAAATTTGTAAAAATTTTCTCCCATTCTGAATGTTATCTTTTCACTTTTTTGATGATGTCTGTAAAAAAACAAAATATTTAGTTTTGAAAAAGCCCAATTTATTTATTGTTTTCCTCTTATTGTTTGTGTTTTGTTGTTATATCTAAGAATTAATTGCCTAATCTGAAGCCATAAATGTTCTATGATTTCTTCTGAGATTTGTATAGTTATAGTTGTTACATTTGGTTGGTTCATGGTCTATTCTGAGTTTATTTTTGAGTATGATATGAGGTAGGGGTCCAACTTCATTTTGTGAGTGGATGTCCTGCTGTTTCAAGATAATTTACTGAAAAAAATATTTTTCTTCATAGAGTTATCTTAGTATCACTGGTTGAAAACTACTGATCATAAATGTATGACCTTATATCTGGACTGTCAGTTCTATTCCACTGATCTGTATGTGTCTATCCTTGTGCAACTACCACACTGTCTGGATTACTATAACTTTGTGGTAAAGTTTTAAATTAGGAAATGTGAATCCTCCAAATTTGCCTTTGCTTTTCAAAGTAGTTTTGGCTGTTTTGGGACCCTTGTATTTTCACATTAATTATAGAATCATTTTGTCAATTTCTGGGGAAACTGCATCTTTTTTTTTTTTAGTAGCAATTACTTTGAATCTGTAGGTCAATTGGGGGAGTATTGTCATCTTAACAATATAAAGTCGTCACATCCATGAACACAGAATGTCCTTGTATTTATTTATTTAAATACCTTTCAATAATATTTTGTAGTTTTCAGTGTATAAGTCTTGCAGTTCTTTTGTAAAATTTATTCCAACGTATTTTACTTTTGGATGCTGTTATAAATGTGGTAGATTTTTAAATTTTATTTTGAATTATTTATATATTGATGTAGTGTATTGCAGCCTTACTGAACTTATTTATTAGCTCTAAAAGTTACTTCATGTGGTTTTTTTTTTTTTTTTTTTTTTTGTTTTGTTTTGAGTTGGAGTCTCACTCTGTCGCCCAGACTGGAGTGCAGTGGCCGCTCCCGGCCACCGCAGCCTCGACTTGCTGGGCTCCGGTGATCCTTCCGCCTCAGCCTTCCAAGTAGCTGGAACTACAGGCGCGCGCTACCACGCCCGGCTGATTTTTTTATTTATTGTAGAGATGAGGTCTCGCTTGCCCAGGCGGGTCTCGAACCCGTGGGCTCAGGCAATCCACTCACCGCAGCCTCCCAAAGGTGCGGGATTACAGGCTGAGCCACCGAGCCCGGCTATTTAGTTTTTTTAATGTGATTTAAAAAGTAGAAATAACGATGCCCACCTTACTTATCCAAAATGCAAGTAAAGCCCCTGTCACGGAGAAGATTATTTTTATACATGATGACTTATTTATTAAGTAATGTATGATTACTTCTTGCTATGAAGCTTGCAAATGACTCATGACCATTTTGAGATTGACACATGGAAAGTAGGTAGAAGACATGTATTTTGTCATCTCTTTTCTTTTGTTCATTTATGCATTTTATCAATGAACATTATTTCGTGTCTTCTCTGTGCTGAGTGTAAGCTTGATTGTGGAGGTTCCAAGATGAATTATAACATTTCTAATCGCAAGCAACTCAAAATCTACTAGAGAGACAAAGCTGTCAAGAGATTAATAAAATGCAGTGTAACAGTTATAGTAATGAGCTAAGAAATCGGTTATGTGGGGGTTCTGCATAGGGAATAGGGAACAAGTTCCAAAATCCTCCAACAAGACGATTTTCAAAAGATAAAAGAAAATAGACTACAGTGACGGAGAGGAAGTTCATTCCATGCTTTCAGGTGAGAACTTGTCTGTATTTTTCAATAAACTGTGAACTCCATGAGGTCAGGAGTTCAATATTATACTTCCAACACCTATGACAGCACTTGGTGCACAACAATCTCTTGTTAAGTACTCTTGAATGAACCTCTCTAAAGCATAGTATGATCTGCTTTACTCAGGTGTCCATATTAAAAGATATAGAAGGGTTTTTAAACACAGAATTTTATAAGAAAAAAAGAAAATATTTTTAGAGGTTGACCATTATAATAAGAACTGTAGATAATTTACTACACATTCATATTCATCAAATTATAAAGCCTATAATCGTGGTTTCAGACATCAATTTATAGTTTCTCCTCACTAAGGAAGTGGTTTTAACCCATAATTAGCATTGTTCATTGATAAGACTCTATTGTGGCTTGATCATATCTTCTGTTGCTCATCTCAAGATGCTCTTATTTCTTGGGTATGACCACATTCTGACAGACTCCCTTATTTCTTTTTTTTAAAAATGTGTGTATATATTATAGAGTGATGAGACACAAGTGAGGATTAAATACACAGGTTGGCTGCATGCAGGTGAGTTTGGGCTTCTAACTGGCCCTCACACCTCTTGACAATGACCCAAGTACCCTTTTTGTTGTTACTTGCTCCCCACCTTACGTTGTCCTTTGCTACTCTACCAGTGCCCAGCAACTGCTGACCCTACCCGTATGCTAATGTGACT